>JAQGBX010005022.1:0-14367 GCA_034698745.1 Megaphyllum sjaelandicum | reverse complement strand
CAAATTTGCAACATTTTCCACGTTTTCCGAGTACAAATTTGCAACATTTTCCACGTTTTCCGAGTACAAATTTGCAAAATTTTCCTCGTTTTCCGAAAACAAATTTGCAAAATTTCCCACGTTTTCCTAAAACAAATTTGCAAAAAATTTTTACGTTTTCCGAGCACCGATTTTCAACATTTTCAAACATTTTCCGTATACAAAATTGTCACATCTTTAAAAAAAACAAATTATGCAAATTTTTATGAAAAATTGTTGTCAAATTTATCGTTAGTTGATTTTGAAAAATATTTTTCAGTGTCGATTTTGTAAAACATGCCAATTACATTGTCAATGGCCAGGGAAATTTTATTGAAATTTCTGGGGGAACTCTGAATTAGAGAGGCAATTTTCTTAAAATACGACGATTTATTACGATTTTGTTAAAAATGTTGCCAATTTTACCTCGAAAACAGTCGACAATTTTAAAATTTCTCCTAGCAAACCTGACAATCTTGCAGATTTGTTCTCTAAAATTATTGAAGTTTTTCAACTTTAAAATTGAAATATTTATAAAAGTTTGCAAGGGTTGCAAGAGTCCTGACCTAACCACGGAAAAGCAGTTGTTTTGGATTTTGACAAAAATTGATACTGTACGTTTAATTTTACTGACTTTCTCCGACTTAAGTAATTCTTCCCTGAATTTTTTTTAATTTATTTTTGTATCCATTTTAATTGCAAATTTATGATTCCCCGGGCAAAAAGATTAATATCAACTACATATAGTCATATCAAAGAAAAAGTTTATTTGGTATTGTGAAAGACATACAATTTTCTTACAATCCTGCTTTAACCTCCATTTAATAATATACGATTCCTTTAATAAATTTGACATTAAAATCACATGAACCACGAATATCGGACTACATTAATAAGGACGCTGCATTGAACTACTCAAACCACTTTCATTACTTATTTCTAAACTTAAAACATACATGTATGGTATCAGATGGCGTTTCTATAAAACGAATGTTGAATTTTGCCATGGAAATTAAGCAGACCATAAAGGATTTCACTGGGACCAACAGGATTACCCATTTTTGGGTATTTGCCTTTCATGGGAAAAACACCTCAAGAATCATTTAATAACCTGGCTAAAAATATAGACCAATCTTGAGGTCCTGTAAGCACTAATTACCGCCTAGCTTACAACTGTTGGTTATCTTTGGGTACATGAACCAAGAAGCCCATCAGAAATAAAGAAAAAAATTAATTAAATAATGTAAACTGAGAAAACAGTATTTCGGATAAGGACTCAATAAGTTTTCATACCTTGAGAATCATCAACATTTCAGTAAAACAGACTGTATGATGATATGATCACCATTTAACAATTTTAAGCATACATTTAAATACAAAATGGCATTGAAAGCGACTTGAAATTAGTAACTAAACTTAGAATACATATTTTGGATTGGATAATTCCACTTAATTACGATGTTAATTTATAATAACGTTTTGAACAAGTTCAGTCTGCATTTAATTTGACTTGTTTGCTGTTATGAAATTCCGTACGTAAAAAGACTACATACAGTACAGTATGTTCTCCATGTCATATCAATTACACCTTAAAATGAATCGCGATTCAATGTTATCAAAAAAACGAACTTTAAATTGTTTTCGCATTTCTTCCATCAGCGACAATATGCCATGTCATGCCATATAAACATATATACTAGAAAGCATACATGTATGTTACAATTTATAATATCGACTAACTAATCAAACACAGCTCAGCAATGCACGTTTGATATCTGTTTCTTGAGTATATGATACGAATTTTGAAGGACACCGATGGAAAATAACTTGTATAAGCTGGTTAAAAAGCCAGGTCAATAATAACCAAAGCTTAGTTTAAAATAAAGAGTCAGACCGTAAATATGGATCTTCTTGGAATATTCACGGATTTCAAGGTTAATCCGAGCATCGTTTTAGCATCAATTTTGGTTTTTGTTTTTTACTGGTATTTAAGTGCACCAAAAAATCTTCCGCCGGGACCGCGAGGGCTACCTTTCGTTGGGTATTTACCCTTTATAAATGCAACAGAACCGTTCGTACAATACAACGACCTTGCAAAGAAGTACGGGCCAGTATTTAGGTAAGAGATGTTTTTAACTTTACCCAACTTTAAAAAAACAATTGTTACACAAAATGTTTAAACTTCATATTTCCACACGCAATTTCAATCTGTATATGGGCAATCGTTTGATCGTAGTGCTGAACAATTACGATGCAATAAAAGAGGCATTTATTAGACAAGGAGAAATATTTGCAGGACGACCAGCACTAAATGCTGTACTTACAGAAACAGATTACCATGGTATAATACAATATACTTACTTTAATTGCATCTTATAAAAAAATTAGTTAAACAGGTGTTGATCAAGGAAATATGCTAATTCAAATGTATGAACTTGTTTTAAGCAATACTAGCGGCAAACGGAGAAGTTTGGAAAACTCATCGTCGTTTCGCCTTAAACATATTAAGAGATTTAGGAGTTGGAAAACTCAGCATCGAACCAATGATAATGGTGAACAGCGTTTTTTGCAGTATTCGGTCATGCTACAAAAAATTACATTTTAATGTGACGACACTCTTTAATTCAAATTTAGGATGAAATTCAGCATTTTCTAACAGAACTTCAAAAATCAAATGGCAAACCCACCAACTTTTCCCAATTATTAACGTCTAGCGTTTCCAACAACATTTGCATATTGATTTACGGGAAGAGATTCGAATACGATGATCCTTGGTTCATCAAATCGAAGCAATTAATCAACGAATTTATCACAAATGTGAGTGCTGTAAGCGTGTTTCTCTTTTTTCCGTGGATGAGACATCTGCCAGGAATAGCAAAGCTTTATCAGCAAGAAAACCTAACGTAAGTTAACCAAGTTCTTCAAGTTATATCAATAAAAAAAGTTTTAGTTTATTAGCATACATGTATTCCTTCTAATTTCAATTGTTTAACTTCCTTTTGCAGTCAACTTATGAAAGATTTCAAAACATCTCTGTACGACATAATTAGCAAAGCAAAGAGCAGTTATAAAGATGGTGAAAGGAATAGTGTATATGGACGCTTTCATAGGAGAGCAAAAATCCAGGAAGACTAAAGACAAAAAGGATGATATGTTTGAAGGTATAGATTTCACTTGATTAATATTTACATATTTATTAATATTACAGATTTATATTGCTAGGTTTGCAGCAGGGTTTGTGAAATTACAGTAAAACCTGGAAAGTGACCACCTTTGAATTTTGACCACTTTTTAGTGCATTGTTTTTTTACAGAATACATTTCTTGCATACAAATTCTCTGTATAGAGACCAGTGACCAGTGTGTGACGTCTTTTTTTGCAATTTTTACACTGTCAATGTATCTTACAAAGTGACTAGATAACAGATGACTCACGTTTCATCTTTCTTTAACCCATGGACATGATGATTCTGTACTTTTTTGGTTTTGTATTTTTACTACATCTATTACAGTCTACATGCATAAGTACATTGTACATGTTCATTATTCTTATGTAATTCACGCATTCTTTGTATAGTGACACCTGTGTACAGTGACCAACATAGCAATTTTATGGTGGTCACTTTAAATAGGTTTCACTGCAGTTTCCAAACCGGTTATAAATTTTAAGAAAAGCGCTATAATTTTTTTTAAAAACAAATGTTCTGTTTGAAATCCGTCACTGGCATTCCGTTGTAACGTTTCCTCATGTCTTTAGCTAAGAAAGATATTTTGTTATTCAGATTTTGTACTAGAGGAAAACGTGAGATCTTTGATGACAGCTGGTACTGAAACCACAGCCAACACCCTGATGTGGTCCATCCTAAGCATGATACGTAACCCAGAAATGCAAAGCAAAGTTCAAAAAGAACTCGATACGATTATCGGGAGAGACAGGACACCTTGTTGGAATGACCGGATGCGAACGCCATACACGGAAGCAACTATTCTTGAGGTGCAAAGATTTGCGACTCTTGTGCCCATCAATGTTCCCCACAAGTAAGTGTTTAGCGATGTACACTACAACCAGTCTAACAGAAGAGAAATTCAATGCGAATGTGTTATTCGAGCGCGATAATAAGAGAGACGAGGCGTGAGGTTTAAAGGTCCACAGGTAAGAGAGCTTTATTGGGGTCGATGCCCCCTTATATACCTGGCACAGGAGGTGGCGCCCTCCTGTGGCTGCCGACGTTAAGGGCGGGGCATGCTAACAACACACATGGCTTGTTTGATTTTTGATTGATTTGTCATTATCTAGATTAAAAAGACATATTTGTTAATCACTTGTTGAATATGCAATGACTATGACTGTCCAGCTTTGAAACTAATGGATATTTAAAGAAGAGATGATTGTGGGTAGGTGTTAGTGTTTGGGGCAAGCCAACTTTAAATGGCTATTTAATGAATCAAGTGATATCAATGAATGGTAAAGATGTCATTTGCGTGATGTTACGTGCAAGTTATAAATACATGCGAAACCAACTAAAGCCCATGAAACACCTAACGTCGGCCCGATGTCAATTTTTCACCGGTATGTCAGCAGAAATCAAGAAATTCTGCGGCAAATTGTAGTGGGACCGACGTCTGCCACCGATGCTCGGCTTTTCAGCAACAAATCAGGGTTGTACTAACGTAAGTCATATCACGTCGGGATTCTGATAGACAGCAAGCTGACGGAAGGCCGCCAGATTGTTGTTACCTTAGACGGAACTTGAAATTAAAATTTTGCCTTAGGCAAATTATCTATTCCTAGACCACCAAACGTTATATAGAACATTGACAGCTTTAGAATAGAACTGCTTTTAAAGACACCATTTTGCAAAAGTAACTAACCTTACCGAAAAATCTGGGTGCCAATGGATAACTCATGGAATCCACCAGTCGACTATGAGTTTGCCTACAATTTTAAGAGAAAACTGTGTACCTGGAGTAGATTTATCAAACTGTTGGATTCTTGTATAGTGTCAAAATAGTAGAAAATTGCGGTCTTTTTTAAATGGTAGCTTACTGCTGAAGGAAAAGTAAAGGCAAAATAAGGGCTTTTTCAATGCCGAATATCAGTATGACGTAAAACTGAAAAATAACGTTTTTTGTAATAAAATGTGTCTATCAATTTAAAGAAAAAATTCCCATTACTTTGCTAGAAAGGAAATTCTGTAGTCTATCTGTACGACTTCATTTCATATGACGTCATGGCAGCAAAGTGAAGTTTTTATGATGATTTTAATAGAAATCTGAAAGTAAAATTTCTCTCACTTTGATCTCACTTAGCTAGAAAGGAAATTCCGTGGTCTCTCTGTGTGATTTTATTTCATATGACATCATGGCAGCAAAGTAGAGTTTTTTTTAATGATTTTTACGCAAAATTGAGCAAAAATCTTGCAGAATATATCATTTGAGATGTGGCCAAGTAATTTAACCACACTTCTGCAATTTACTCGCCTTTAGGCTTTCATACGCAGCTCAAGAAAAAAATTAAAAAGAGTTCAATATCCAAAATATACTTAATCCACGTTGATCTTAGTTTTCAGGTGTCCAGTTGATTCCAGGAGTTGACAGCGACAGGAATTTAGGAGACCACAAGGTAAGTTAACTAATGAAATCTGTCTGATTTCTAGGCAACGTGGTTATAGATTTGATGACATAGATTTGGAATATAAAACTCAGGAAAAAAGTAACATGTTCTCCAAGAAACGATTATTGCACATAGAATGACTTGTATTTGGAGTTGTTCAAGAAAAGACTATTTTCTTGAACAGAGAAATTGACTTAGGTTAAAGTTTAAAACACTGGTAAAATCAGAAGATAATGCCACCAAGCAAGGAATTCTTGTTGTCACGATAAATGCTCTATTCTGGATCAGATTTTAGATTCTAAGTGAAGTTTTAGGCAAGAAATCTTGCCTTAAATACTATATGGTGTGGGAGGGTCCCAGCCAGATGTTATCCTCCAATAGGAGAGACTTCTTAAGATATTTTGGTCCTTTCCTTGCTGTAAAGCCCTCTTCTGTCCAGGTGCAGGAATAGTTTTGCTACCCTGCCCAGGTGCAGAAGTTGGTCTCCCTGCAATGCTTGGGCAGGAAGTTAAAGTTTCCCGAAATAGTCATGAGAAATATTATGTTTTGGCATCTTTGCAGCGAAGCAAACCATCGGGGCTGCATCCTGCTTAACTCTGACAAGGCACTTTGAATGTAATCCCTAAAAAAATGACTGTCAAATACGAAATGATAAAAGATCCGTCACAACCCTCCCCCCCCCCAAATTTTAAAAAGAGAATTCATTAAAAATTTTAGAGACTAGGGACGGTAAAATAAGGAGTATAAGGCAAACCATATAGGAAGTAAATGAGGATTATGGCAAGTAAGATCAGCTTAGACGAACATTGCACACTGATATTGGTAAAGCTAATAAGTAGAATCTAGTGATCAGAAGGTGAAACAAGACATATAATAGGAGTCAATGAATTAAAAATGAAATATAATGAAGCTGAAAACTAGCATGCAAAATTTAGCAACTAACTCGTTGAAATTACAGAGTGAAAAGATCAAGTCAAAATCCCATTCGGAATTAACTACCAGAGGTGTAAAAAGTCCCTCCGAACACGTGGAGGCAAAATCAGCAACTGATAGTTCCAAGAGGGGGGGGGGGAATCACCTCCAACAGGAACAACCGAAGTAGCTACCTGACGTTCATCAACCACTGTTGAACTTTTTACAGAAGAAGACGCCCCATCGTCCTCAGGCTCGATGGTGGAGGAGTCTTTATTAAAAGACGCCTGTAATTTGTTGCGAAGACGTGAAATGATGTTGGCTTTGCAAATGGTCGCCACGTGAGAGGAAGAAGCGACCGCAGACTGTTGGCAAAAATTAGACGTCGGATTTGTAGATCAGAGGCACCGACGTTATCACTCAACAAAAGTTATTCAATGCGCATATTTATATATAAGGATAGAATATAACAACTCAGGTGATCCTCACGTGTATAAATGATTGAAAACTTCAGCTTGAAGTCGGAGATTTCCCAAGGATTGGTAGCAGACAATCCGTGTAAATCTTCTTCCATCAGCAGCATCCAGGGCGGGTGAAAAGTTCTCTATAAACTGCACTTGTTTCTTCCATTAATGGTGTTGATAGTTACCATTTTACTATGCCCAAATGTTAAATGTTCTGCAATCGTTTGGTCTTAGTCCTAAGACCAAAAGCAGAATTTCCGGAGAAATTCTGATTCGCGTTTTCTCACAATAATTAAAGAGATTTAATTATCAGAACACTATTTATTTAACAACCGAGTTTTAAATTGAATTGAAGTACAATGATTTGAAAAGAAGTTAAACGAAACGAATTCAAACTAGAGAGAACACGGCGTGTGTTCACTCTCAGTTAAAAGCTGGAGCAAGAAGACAGGACTCTGAAAAAAACTTCTTTTGTCAGCCCCACAAAATATGACATCAAAAGATGTTCAAACAAGTTTAGTTACTATAGAAGAATACACGGGAGTCTCAGCTCCCACTCCAAACCCTTTCATTCCATTTGGGGAAGCAGAAGGTAAAAGAAGCAAAAGGCCTCAGGCCCAATGTCAAACTAGAGCACAAGCACCTTCAAAGTTCTTTCTGTGGCGGGGGATTTGAAAATCCCCTCTGCTACTGTTTAGCAGATAGCCACAGAATCTGCTGACATTAATTTAACAGATTTTACAATTTAAATAATAATGTTGGTGACGCGCTTTAATTTTAAGTGCTCACCGGGGTTATATAATTTTAAAAATATTCAGCAGGAAGGTGGGAAAATTACGAGCGTAATTTTGCCGAGATTCTCGTTGATTCTCCAAGTTGTAGTGACGTTGCATTTGTGAAAAGTGGCGTGAAATGTTGAATGCTAAGTAGCATTCCAAAAACATAAGCAAAACGCATTACAAATGCACAATATATAAACAGTTAACTCGACCGTTCTCATCTGTTATCTACGAATCAATAAATTACAGTGTTCACTCTGTCAATACACAGTGTGGCGCAAAACATCCCCCAAGAGATAAATTTATAAAAAAGGATTTTTCAGGGTCCATTTTAGAAAATTCAAATTTTTTAGGTTGTCATTTGGTCATGAAATTTTTTTAAAACCTGGAAACGTCAAGGAAGTTGAAAATGAAATTTATGTGAGAACTTCTTTCATGTACGTGAATTTCACCACAATTCACTGGCTATTGGCAAAATTGTTACCGCATGGTCCCAAATGTTTCATGATTGATTAACTTTAATCCATTTCATATCAATAAGTTATCAAGTGCCGTGCATAAGTACCGAGCAAGGTGGCTTAGAGGTTATCATCCTTGTCTTGCATTCGGTAGGTCTGGGTTCGATTCCCAGGTCGGCTATCCTTGATTGTGGTTTTTCATGGTTTCCCACAATCACTTTAGGCGAATGCTGAGGTAGCTCCTATATGAAATTGGCCACGACCGTCTATGCTATCCAAAGTAGAATACTTACCAGAATTGTTTTGTATAATCGAAAAGTTAAAAATGGGAACCAATTTTTGTTATTATTCATTTAAAAAAATATTTTTCATTTCCATTGTCCTTTTTTTAAGATTTGTAGAAGTCAAGGAAGTTACAAATAAAATTTTTGGAGGAGCTAAGTACAAATAAAGCATTACTTGTTTTGTCTATAAGATGATGTCTACAGATTCGAAAAACTGATGGACCGAAGAACACTATACATGTATATATTTGTTTACCCGAACAGAGGTTAAGAACAAATACGCCCACATCAGAATGGGAGGACGGGCATGGCTGACTTTATATAGAAACTATCTCAACATTTGCCTGGAGGAATTGTGGGAACCCATAAAAAACCACACTTGAAGATATCTGACATGGGAATCGAACCCAGGTCTTTCAGGTGCAAGACGAGGATCCTAACCTTTAAGTCACCTTACTCGGTAGCGATTGTAGCACTGTTACATTTGTTTGTCTATATTGTTGTTAGTCATAGTAATCTATGGTAGTACTACATGTATTTAGAAAACAACTCCATCAAAGTTAGGTATCGCTAGAAAACCCACACTGCAGTCTCGGGAATGTTATGCATTTTTTTTCTAAATTTTATTCAAGCGGTATTCCTAATACTCTGGCAAATTTTCAAAATATCTTACATTGTCGATTTTTTAAAAAATGTCAATTTTTAAAATTGTCATTGGTCAGGGGAATTTTCTTTTAAATCCAGGAAAGATAAGGGAAAAGTCAGGGAAGTTGAAAATGAAATTTCTGCATGGGGACCCTGAAATATAATATTGTGCAAATAAGCTGTAAATATGACATACAGAATGTAAAACATAAATAAACATTTATGGAAATGAGGGGAAGGGGGCGGAACCGGGGGAGTATGCAGTTTTCATCTAAATTGTGACGGGGGGGAGCCGGAGTTGGTACCATAATTGTCTACTAATGTCCACCTAGGGAAGGAAGGGAAGGTTGAAAAGCGGTAAAAATGTGTCTTTGTAAATTATGGACGGCCAGGGTTTGATTTTCGTGTCGGTTTTCCTGACTTTGGTTTTCGTGGTTTACCAAAGTTGTTTCTAGGCAAATGCGGGGTTAACTCCTATAGAAATCGGACACGACCGTATTTTCTCATATACAAATAATCATCTAATAATAATAACCTTATTTAAGATTGCCTACCATAATTTTTTAAAAAGCTTTTCCTAAATTTAAGCATTGTTTTTCTTCAATGTAAAATTTAAAGCGCTTATCCTACATTTTGAAAGTGATTTTTTCTTAAATTTAAGCATTTTTCCCTACAATTTTGGGCGCTTTTCGTAAATTTCTAATTACAGTAAAACCTGTGAACATGACCATCAATTTAAATGGTGACCATGCACCTGTTTATGTTGACCACTTTTTAGCGTATTGTTTTTTCAAGCATACATTTCCTTCATAAAAATTCTTCGTATAGTGACCAGCTGTCAATCACGTAGAGTGACCTGTGTGTGCGCACGTGTTGTCTTTTTTTGCAATTTTTACATTGCCAAAGTACATTAAAATGTGACCATATAATGGATAAGTCACCTTGCATCCTACTTTATAACCCCAGTGGTTCTCAATTAGGGGAGCGAGGGGTTTAGTGAGGTAATGGGGCCATGCCTGTTGTAGAAAATATACCACTTGAAATAGGATTAATTTGATAGTGTTGTTCCTTAGTGGTCTTTATGGGCATGTAAATCACATGACTAATATACTCAAACAGGGTAAAGGAAGGAGTTAGTAGAAATTTTTGGCACATACGTGTAATGTGTTTGGAAAACATTGCCGAATCGTTGGTTTGTAGAATAATTTTAATAAGCGAAATTTACATAACATGAAACTGATTGAAACTAATGAACTGAAATTGATTTGGTTAAATAAAATCAATAGAAACTGGCGGGATCCTTTGTCTTGACCGCGTGGTGGGAGACAGCAGGCTGGACACGTCCGTCCAGGTCGAAGGTGACAGGTAGGAGAACGTTAATTAACTCCAAGCGCTAATTAACAGGTTTTTAGTTGACCTGCGCATGCAGGTGCGCATGTGCAAGTTAGGGAAGCTGAGTAGCTCCCGTAGCGCTCAAGTACCAGCAGGTGTGCAGGTAAGGTTGCCACAGTACTCCCCCCCAGTGTCTAACGATAGCGACTGGGAATGCGAATCCGGCGACCGGAACGAACAGTGACTGGTGTGTCTGCAGTAAAATTGACGCGATGTCCGGTTGAGGAACCAGAAGTGGAAGTGCTGGAAGGATGACGAAGAATACCACGCAGAGGTGAAGGCCCAGAAGGCGGCGTCGTTGCGCAGCCTGTATCAACAGGAGATGTCCCGGTGACAGGCCCTGGTGCCGGTGTGAGTGACGGTGTTGGCATTGACGGTGTGGCAAGGCTAGGTTGCTGGGCATAATCCCCTTCCACAGGCCAGACATGAGCCGGGACCACCCGGTCAATGTTGACGCACACGTCTTTGTTGTCACGATGCACAGTGAACAGCTTCGTGGTCCTAGAAACCACCAAGACGGGCCCTTCATATGGTTGTTCTAACGCGCGATGGAGACGGTCGCGGGAAAGGGAAACGTGAGTACACGTAAGGAGATCATAAGACACGAACACTGTGGGCTTGCTGTGGCGAGGCACCGGTGATGGGCAAATGTTGGACATCACCTGGTGCAGATTGATTAAAAAGTCGTGTGGAGAGGTGTGGGTGGCAGGTGGACTGAAAAACTCGCCTGGCAAGTGCACTGGCCCCCCATAGACAAGTTCGGCCGGGGAGGTACCGGTGTCCTCATGAATTGTAGCGCGGATACCCAACAACACTGTTGGGAGTGCAACAGACCAAGAAACTGTCTTCTGGCACATTAGAGCACTCTTGAGATGACGGTGGAACCGCTTGACAATACCGTTTGCCTGCGGGTGATAGGCTGTTGTCCGGATCTGATCAAAGCCAAGGCAGCGGCCAAGACAAGCAAACAGATCAGACTCAAACAACCTGCCCTGGTCGGTAGTTACGCGAGCGGGCAAACCGAAACGTGCGATCCATCCCGCGAAAAAAGCGGTAGCGACGGTAGAAGCACCGTGTGTAGCGATCAATACACGTCAGAAGATATGGAAAACCGACACTATGGGGGAGTGGTCCTACCAGGTCAATATGCACATGTTCAAAACGTGCATTCGGCGGTAGGATGATATCCACTGGGCTATGAGTATGGCGATTCACTTTAGTGCGTTGGCAAGGAACTCAGGCACAGGCCCACGCTCTGCAGTCCTTTCGCAGAGAGGGCCACACAAAATGACTACTGACGAGCCTGACCGAGGCACATCGTCCAGGGTGGGACATGTTGTGAAGCGTGTAGAACACTTGTTGACGGAACGGAAAAGGGACCCAGGGCCGTGGGCGCATGCAGCTACATCGCACGTGAGAGTACACGGGACTGGGTCCTGGATGGTCACCTGTTGAAGGTGTAACCCGGTGTCTTTTCGTGTATGCCAGCTGTGGAGCTCGGCATCAGCATTCTGTGCGACCAACATCGCATGGTTATCAATGGTCGGGTTTGCAGAAAGTGCGGTGACCCTCTACAGGGCATCAGCGACGGAGTTATCGACGCCGGCAAGGTGGTGGATGTCGTGGTAAACTGGGATAGGAACTCCAGCTGGTGGGCCTGCCTCGGAGGTAAAGTGTCCGTAGTTTTGCGTAAGGCAAATGTGAGCGGCTTGTGATCTGTGTAAAGCACGAAGGTTCGCGCCTAAAGCATGTGGCGAAAGTGTTTCAAAGATGAGAAAGCCGCCTGCAGTTCACGGTCGTATGTGCTGTACCGCTGCTGTGTTTCGCTGAATTTCTTAGAAAAGAAAGCCAGTGGCTGCCAGTTCCCATCAACGAGCTGGTTAAGGGCAGCACCCATAACGAAGTCCGAGGCATCGACCATGAGTGCAAGCTGAGCATCTGAAATATGATGGGAAAGTGTGGCAGTGGCACAGAGTTGCTGCTTGCAATTCTTGACAGCTTCCCTAGCAGCAGCGTTCCATGAAATGGGGCGAGTGTCGTTTTTCTTACTGCCTTGTAGAAAAGTGTTGAGGTTTGCTTGGAGATGCGCCGCGTGGGGCAAGAATTGCCGGTAGAAATGTAACATGCCCAGGAATTGTCTTAGTTGTTTGACTGTGGTTGGCTCAGGAAACTCGTTAACGGCCGCAACTTTACTTGCAAGAGGTGTGAGTCCCTCTGTGTTGACAAGGTAGCCCAAAAAGGTAACTGATGGTTCACCAAAGACGCACTTAGCTGGGTTGATGATACCCCGTATGAATTGAGGCATTGAAAAAGCAACCGCAGATGTCTATGGTGTTCTGCAAGGGACTTTGATGCCACTAGAATATCGTCCAGATATTCATAGCAGAAGTCAAAGTCTTGCAGGATGCTGTCAATAAACCGCTGTAAGGTTTGTGCGGCATTGCTGAGTCCGAAGGGCATCCGTGTGAATTCATAGAGGCCGAATGGAGTTGTGACAGCAGTCTTGCAGACATCTCCCGCCGCGACTGGGATCTGGTTAAAAGCCCGGACCAGATCAATGGTGCTGAAAATTTTGCAAACCGCTAATCACTAAGCACAGTCCTGTATGTGCGGTACAGGATAGCGATCCGGAACTGTTGAGGCATTGAGGCGGCGATAATCGCCACACCGGCGCTAACTACCATCCTTCTTAGGAACCATGTTAAAAAAACTTGCCCAGGCACTCTCAGAAGGGCGGCATATCCATTGCTTTATCATCTCCGCAAACTCAGCCTTGGCCAGTCGTCGACGGTCCGGAGGTAGGCGACGTGGTTTCACAAATACAGGTGGCCCTTTTGTCTCGATATGGTGAACCACTGAGTGCTTGACGACAGTGGTAGCATGCGGGCGAACCAGGTCCGGAAATTCGCGGTTCACGCGCACAACCCGAAGGCCAAGCAAGGCCACCTTAGCAACGGAACCGCGTGATGCTAATAAGGTGGTGCAGTCAATGAGGGTGCGCACACGGAGGTCGACAAGCAACCCAAAGTGTGTTAGGAAATCGGCTCCAATGATTGGCTTGTCCACGTCGGCATGGATGAACTTCGACCGCAGGTCGCGGAGGAGTCCGAGGTTAAACACAATGTTGCGTTCACCATAAGTTAAGATTAATGAACCGTTAGCCGCGCACAATTTTAAACTGCTAGGGCGCTGGCGTTCCGTGCTAGAGGGCGGCAATACTGACACGTCAGCACCGGTGTCGATGAGAAAACAATAGCCGGTGGTACGATCTGCAACATAAAGGCGATATGATTGTCCTGTGCCACAGGCATCTATCGCCTGTGGCCGCACTAGAAGTTTCCCAGGTTGTCAAAACTACAGGGTTGCGTGCATTGTTCGGCCTTGTCCCCAAAGGTAGCATGATACCAGCAGAGGGAACCCGTGGAACTCGGTGAGTCCGCTCGTCGGCGCGACATGGAGCGTGATCCACGGGAGCGGGAGCGTCCTCGGTACCGCTGGCGCGAAGCTGCGATGGTGTTGTCCATCTTCGCATTCAGTGCGGCGAGCTGTTTGGTGAGCTCCGAGATCACCAGATCCAGTGATGAAATAGCTGAGGGCGTCGCAGATGCCAAACTCGTGTTCACCGAGCATACTGACAAGGCCGCGGAGTCAAAAAGCCGGTCCGCAGTCTTAATTTGGGCATCAACCCAGGTAACACAACAACGTTGGCCCAATGTTGGTTTTTAATAGGCATGGTTGGTAAAGCGTTGGCAGTTGGCCAGTGTAGTTGGGCCAATGTTGGACCAGTGTTGGCATGCCAACC
>JAQGBX010005021.1:0-14369 GCA_034698745.1 Megaphyllum sjaelandicum | reverse complement strand
AACGTCTAAATTTCAGATGGCTTTAACGATTTTAAGACATCTAACATGTCTGAATCTAGAAACATTTTTTACAGTGTAGGCTGCATATATATTCGAGCGTATGATTTCTCCAAACTTTATATCTATCAATTTATGTACTGCGGGTGCGATAGTTAAATCAGTGCCAGAGAGTATATTTCCCCAGTCGTTATAGGATGAATTATGGGATATACATGTATATATAAAGGGAAATAAAGCGGGATTTACCCTCACGTACATGTATAAATTCGCTCATTAAATAAATTTGCCCAAATTTTATTACGGTCGTTCTAGTATACACACGTTTATAACGTCAAACTCTTCGTCAAAAGTTAATACGATCTATATACTTGTTATTTAGGTCGGAATTCTGCATACACGTACGTGTAGTTATACTTTAATGAATCAACTTGGATCGATCGACTCGAATGTTTTATTATTTTCTGAAATTTTTGTTTGCAAAATAATTATATAGCGGGGCGCTCACGTATATAGATTAAAAGCAGGTTTATTCGTTATATCCAGAATGTAGAGTGTGTGTATGCGTACTTTATGCTTATACCGAATGTTGTCTTTTATTAGATAACGTTGTGCTCATTAATAATTTATGATCTTTCTGCCGAATTTCTCAAAATTTCATGAATAATTTGGCATCTCGTTCGATCCATCTTCCCCTTTAATGTACATGTAATGTTCCCCTTTTTCGTGTCTTCTTCCTACGCTGTTTATGTTTTTGACTTATTCGAGATAATACATGTATTTGTACGGCTCGATAGGGATGCTCAAAGTGATTTATCTGTCAGATATGTATGTTTAGACACGCGCGTTTCTCAATAAATCGCCCGAGATGTCTTTTAAAATGAAATATTTTTTATATTTAATATCCCGAAACTTGTTTCCAGATCTATTGTCGCTCGACATGTCCCCCGTGTGTGTTAAGAAAAAAAATATTTCGCAAATATATTTTTAGATAAATTTTCGGAATAGAAACCCACATCGAAAAACAAAGCTTTAGAAATATATTTGTAGAAATTTATTATTGTAATAATAAATGTTTTTTAAGATACATCTTGGAGAAATGTATTTTTAGCTTTCAAAATATATTTTAAAGTTCAACGAATTTCAACGAGTTTAGTGACCTGCTTACATAAGTTTTATGAGTATTTTTACACATGTTTCCAAGGTGATTTTCTTGATAAGTTAAAATAAGTTAAAATAAACGTTATAATATTTGATTTACGTAAAATTCATTTCAGATAAAATGTTATGAATTGAACACCATTGAAGAATACATTTGAGATTATTTTGTTATGTTTGCATGTTTTTCGAGAAAACTGTCGTTTGTCAAATTTACTGAAGTTTTGCCTTTATAATATTTTAGGAAGATGATTAACTAATCACTTTAATTCCCGTACTTTTGTTGTATATGTACATGTATACTGTTTTACTAATATATTATTATATACAGTGTATTTTAATGCGAAATACGTTTGATTGTTTATTTTAGCAACGTTTGCTGCATTCTGTGCTTCCGGAACACGTTGCCAACGAAATCAGAGGGCATTATGACAAAGTTGCTGACGCCCAATTTAAGAAGATTTACATGAAAAGACACGAAAATGTGAGGTAAGCAGAAAATAGTTCTATTTTTATTCGCTTTATAATTCAATTTTATGGGTTTGTCTAATAAAAACGTCGTACACTGTGTGTCCCGCATTAAATTGAGATTTAAAAATCGTATTTCTTGTAGGTTAAAAAGTAGTACACATGTACAAACATACATACATACATCTCTTCTATATACATAAAGTAAATCAAGCTTTTCAAATCAATTGAAGAAATTTAAATAAATTAACAATTTAAAATTATCATATCATGTCAAATTTAAACTATCGTTATCTTAGGAAATGCACATGTTTTTGAAACACGCTTTTCTCGAATAATACGCATGCTAAGAAAAAGTGCATTTTTTTTATGAATAGTTATTTTAAAAAAAATATATTTTAAAAATTATTGCTATTATAATGGAAGAAAAATGTAGATTAAAACGTATTCTAAAGTACACGTTTTAAGCCATTAATAGCAATAATTCTTCATAATAATTAACGATTTTTAAGGTATTATTTCTATAAGGATTTATTTTAAATGCAGGTACGTTTAAAATGTACTTTTCCGTTGAAATAACTTTCTCGCAATTTATTTCCGGTTATAACTTTCCTCGTGAGTGACGTATACGGCCTTAAAGCATTAATTTAATTCTCGAAAGTTTCGTGTAATCGTATCTTGAAATACATGTGAAAGAGCATTTGACTAAACATTTATTTTAATACGCACGAATATGAGTCGTAGGTTTTATTGTCGTTTTTATGAAGTTGCTAGCAGATGGCGCCACAATAAAAAGCACCCACTAGAATTGTCCGAATTTGTATGGCGTCGTTTTTTTTATTTTACTTATGCTTTTCGGATTATTTTTCACTTTTAAAAAATGCAGGCAAAAGCGGCTCCCTGCGTAATAAAAGCTGTTTATTTTGCATTTTTTTGTACATTTATTCTAAACGATGAATGCATTATTTAGACGTGGTAACACAACAGCGTATTAGTCACCGTTCCAGATGCGTTTAATATTTTATATCTATACGTACTTAGCGTGCTGGTGAAAATAAACCCAAATCCATGAATAATTCACCATATTTTTGAGTCTCACAATAGGAAAGATCGCCGTGAAAAAAAAAATTCACCGAGAATCGTCTAATCCTAAATGAAACGGCAAATTGCCGCCATGTAATTGCGTTTTTATGTGGTTTTTATTCACTGAGATGAAGAAGTAATTTTTTATTTGAGATGAGATATAAACCTACCTTTCTACGGTATTCTTAAAGCGTGAAAATGTGGGAAGATAAAGCTGGGCTATTCAAGAAACTGTTGGTTTTGAGTTTCTAAAGATAGGCCTACTCAGAAACTAGCGACATTATCAAAGAAATGAACAAAATTTTATTGAACGTTTTGGGGGGTTTCATGGTAACATGGTAAAAGGTAACTTATCGTAAAAATGTTAACTATTATAATACAGTAAAACCTGGAAAATTGACCACCTGTTTATGTTTACCACTTATTAGTGTTTTTTAATGTACATTTCCTTCATAAAAATTCTCTGTATAATGACCACCTGTCTATTGTGTACAGTCACCAGTGTGTGTTGTATTTTTTTGCAATTTTTACATTGCCAATGCACCTTATAAAGTGACCAGATAACGGATGAGTCACCTTACATCCTGCTTTAACCCCAGTGGTTCTCAAATAATTCAGCCAATCATGTAATTCAGATCGAAAAAATCTCTGAAAACATGATCGTAAGAAGCAAAAAGCATTTAAAACAAGGAAAACTTGATAATTTTTCTTAAAAAAAATGTGTAATAAGGCAATAAATATGCTCTATGTAGGCCTAATGCACATGGTCAGGATGATTCTGTAGCCTACTTTTTTGGTTTTGTGGTTTTTTACGTCATGTATTACAGTCTACATGTAGCCTACAAGTAAAGAATACATGTGAATACATGCAAAGAGTACATATTCATTTTAATTTAATTCAAGCATTCTTAGTATAGTGACCACCTGTGTACAGTGACAAACATTGCATTTTTTTTTGGTGGTCACTCTTAACAGGTTTCACTGTAATTTCAATCTATGATGGGAATTAAACACTGAATCTTGGTTTGCGAAACTGAATTACAAGTTTCTGAAGTTTCCAGTTACATTAACTGAGTTTCCAGTTTCGGAAACCAAGTTTAAGTTCAAGTTCCCTCGGTATTTGTGAAATAGAACGTGTTTATATTAGTAGGAATAATGTACGACATAGTTGCACTCAACTGATTTTTGCGCACAAATCTGTAAAGAAAAACCGTCAGGACTCTACGATCTCTGACTTCTTTGTGTAGGCCTATGTGAAGTCAAACGTTCTGCCAACTTGTTTAAATCATGAACTTCAATTCCATCTACTTCGCTCTATGTGATTTTGATGACGAAAACAAAACTTTTAGTGAAATGTATCTTTGTTTTTAATTTGCTAGGAAGTGCCCACCCATGTCGTTGTTAGCCTACCGAATACTCCACCACCTTCGTACGGCGAAGTTCCCGGAGTCATTCCATTCCATCCAACCACGACTGGACCGCCACCCACGTATGACGAGGCTAACAATCCAAATGGTCGGTGTATTAATCATCATAAAATAAACTGTTTTTACCAAATGTTATCACTGTTCGAGCTTAACTGAAACGTTTCTTATTTTTATTTCTGGCTAAAGCTCCACCTCCGTCGTACGAATCTATGTTCGGGAAAGTCAGAGAGGCCAGAAAAAACTCCAGTGGATTCTTTGATTTTCTCAAAAAGTTGACAATTTTAATTCTCGGCACAAGTAAGGAAAGAAAGAGTTGCGTTTTCAACCAGACACTGTTTTAAAACGCACGCAAAAATGTCTATATCTTTGCCCGATTTACAGTTGGCTGCACAGTTCTTATTGGAATTACCGTAGTCGTTCCCATCGTAATGATTATAATAGGTAATGTACAAGTAGTTGCAAAACTGTCTACATTTTCCAAATACAAATTTGTGCATCATCCTAAAGTAAATCTTGTTCAATATTTGCAATTTTTTTTAAATGCAGGATCACTATGTATGCACAGTTGCCCCGTGGAGCCATATATTCCGATATATCTAGTCGTTGGCGGAGTGTTCGGCGCCTTAAAAAATCTTATGAGCATATTTTCTCGTTGTAAAAAGTGCCACGAGAACACTGTAGAAGAAGTCGAAGAAACGATAAGATCGAGTGCTCTGGAAACGGTGATAAAATGCTTCCTGTTTGCGTGGTTTATAGCAGGTGAGATGCTTGGGTGATATTTTCGCTTTTAGGGCAATTCGTTACATTCGATGCGTGCTTGGACGATTTGTCCCTTGGCCACAGCGACTACGATACTTTTCTTTTTACAAACTATGCAGTTAATGTAGGCCTATTCGTAAACACTAAAATGTGAAAATCAAAAATTTTAAAAAAAATCAAAATTGTGCATCAACAGGGTTCCACCAGACTTGGAAAACCTGGAAATGTCGGGGAACTTGAAAATGTCGGGAAAAGTCAAGGAAGATGGACTTATTTTGAAAAAGTCAGGGTTATTCTACGTATTAATGTTGTCACAATCCAAAATTGATGATGTTTCCACGAGGTTAGCTCAGGGCCCATTTGAAAACTTTTCAAAAATTTTCAAGTACACAGTTGCAAAATTTCCACTAATTTCAGAGAACAGATTTGATAAGTTTTCAACAGTTTCTGAGGACAAATTTGCAACATTTTCAAAGTTTTGAGGACCATTTTCAAATTTTCAACTTTTTTTTCAAATACAAACTTGCAAAATTGACTACATTTTCCGAATACAAATTTGTAAAATGTGCAACATTTTTTCTATGTTAATTAATGATTATGTTAACTAAAACATGGCAAATTTGGCCAAATATTGACTTTAGTCCCAAGTCGATTTTGCTAAATCGTGGATAGCATTGGCATAATGTAGCCTATTTCAATTTTGACATCGTCATTGGTCAGGGAAATTTGTTAAAAAAACCTGGAAGTGTCAGGGATCTTGAATATGAAATTTCTGAGGGAACCCATCAGAACGTGCATTTGCCAAAAAAGAATTAAGTTTTAACCATTTACACTGACGCTTCGATCAGAATTGTTACAGTTGGCCGAGTGGACGAATCGGCAAGGCCACGTAAGTTTCATCGTACTACATCTTTGTATAAAATTGCCCATTTTTTAAGGTTGCGTATGGGTTTATCGGGTTTACGAACCGGATTTTGTACACGAGGATAGTCCACGATACTGCGACAAGACATTGTACCTGTTTTCGTTTTGGTTAATCACAACAGTCTACATCGTCATCGGACTCTGCACCTTCTGTTTGTGCTGCTTGGGCATGCTCGTGAGGACTGTGAACAACGAGTAGCCTGTGTTTTTATATAAATCCCATATTAATTTCTCACCATTTATCTTATATCGAAATGGAAAAAGACTGTTACCGGCGCATTACCTCCCCGAAGGTGGTACGAAGTGAGCCGCGCTTAGTCTTTCTTTCTACATGTAGTTGTTGCTCATTAATTGCAAGATTTTTCTATTCCGATCGTGTATCCAGCAACTTTTACACCACGCAGACTTTTTGTATATTCATTCCGGTAAGTGAGTTTTTCGTTTCCAAAAGTGCATTTTGTCGCACTCGACCATTGCATAGTTTGTTTTAACTATTTTATTACGCTTATTTTGTGAGCTGTTGTTTTTATTAAATATATATATATATTCGCATTTTTTCCCTTTTTTTATTCTTAAGTCGTGCGTTTTGCAGTTATTAAATCATTTCAGCCCAGTAATTCCAAGAATGATAAGGTTGAAGATGTAGGGGGGAAAGGGGGGAAGATGATAGGTTGAGTGATGGACACAATGTGGACAGAGGGAGGGAGGGGAGTATGACCAAATCGGACGTCCATTTCATAAAAAAATGCTAAATAAAATTAGTTCCCAAAGTAAAAGGGAAATTGAGCGCAATATCGCGTAGGTGATGTTATAAAGTGCAAAAGTTAGTAAACAGCTAGGGTACCTCTAGTCCTGGAAATGTCAGAGAATTAAAAAGCTCAGGGTCCATTTGCAAACTGTGAAGTTTTCCCAGTGCAAATTTGCAAAATTTTCATTTTTCTCGAGTATGAACTTGCCAAAATTGTCAAATTTTTTTTAGAGGTCATCTTTACAAATTTGTTCACTTATTCCTGAGGACTAATTTTTGAAATTTTCCAGGGTTTTCAAGTACAAGTCTTCAACATTTTCTACTATTTTGGAGTACAGATTTGTAAAATTTTCAACAGTTTCTGAAGAGAAGTTTGCAAAATTGCCAACGGATTCTGTGGCCAATTTGCAAAACTTTCATAATTTTCCGAATACGTCTTTTTTAAGTTTTTGTTTTACTTTTCTCTCATTTTGCGGTTGAACCCAACTTTTATTTATCTTGGGAGCTCAATTTCCCATTCCCAACTTTGGATAATTATTTGGTTTTCATTTTTTTCAATTTTAGTTTTTAATATTTAATTTTTGTATTTTTTATAATAAGCATTCATTAAAAACAATTTTAAAAACTGAAAAGTAAATAAAATAGAAAGAAGATGCTTGACATTTCGCACATCTGATTTCGCTACTTGTTAGCCTTGGTCAATATTCTTATTTGTCTTTAAATAAGAAATTAGTTGGATAATTATCAAAAACTGGAAACAGGACAATTCTTGATGACCTTTGAAATAAAATTTAAATGAAAATTTAACGAGTTCAAACGAAATAAAAATGTGTAAAAAAAAACGAATCGAGAGTGCAAAGAATACAAACAATTAACGTTAGTCGTTACTAATTGATTCGTAATAAAAGTTGAACGAAATACATATAATAGGGGGATTCAGACAGAAGCTTCAATAATGGCAATTTATCAGTCGTAAAATCACGTGTGCAAAATCAACACGATAATTGGTTTAATAAATACCCTCGAGATTATCGCCGTTTTTCAAAAGTAAAGCTTCTGCCTGAGTATCCATGATGTTATCGGAAATCGTACGGTCTGCTATAGTTATCTTAGATCTGCAGTAGATTTTAAAAATTGGCAGAAAGCCGCAGGATTATTTTCAATAATCGTGCGATTCCGAAGTTCGATCTGATTGGCCATTGAGCATGACTCAATATTATTTCCTAATGACGGAAACACGTATGTCTAAGTCACGGGACTTGTATTTCATCGTCTATTTTTTAAGTTTATGTGGTACAAGTGCATCCAAGCTGAGTGCATCTACATGTTTTTGCAAAAAGTATCGTAAATTGATATGGTGTTGACAGTACAACTTTTCAAACGTGACTAGGAATTTATTTAAAAAAAGTGGAAACTTTTCAGTTAAACATCAAGAAGGATTTCTAGTGCGTCAATTATTGGGCATGTTGTAAGTACGTCTACATCACATGTTTGTCTTGATTTAAACTACAGTTAAAGATCACGTTGGTTTCAACGGTTTTGACCGAAATAGACGGTGAACGTCAAAAAACACGTTATAGATTGACCAGTTTGACCTTACCAAAATAATTCTATGTTTTAAAAATACATATTTCATTTTCTAAAATAGTCAGAAAATCTAAATGAGTCCATCCGCTGATGCATGAGATGCTTAGGAGCCATCCAGAAATAATGCCACGCAATTTTCTAAATTTTTTAGACCCCCTGCCCCATCCCCATACGTCACAATTTGTCACAAATTCCCCGTATCCACCTAACCCTTAAAATAATGATGTCACGTTTCGTTTCAATTGGCATTTATTACACCACTAAAATAATAAGCTTATACAGTACATGTACTGTATGTAAAACCAAAATTTAATGTGCTGAAATTGTATATATTCCCTGACATTTCCAGGTTTTCAAAAACTTCCCTAACCAATGACATAGGTTATTTTGCAAAATCGACACAGGAACATATACTTTAAAAAATTTATATTGACAATTTTTAAAATTTAAATGACCTTTTTGTTTAAAAAATTAGATATTTTTGTATTCGGAAAAATGTGGAAAATGTTTTCCATGGAAAACGTGGCAAATTTTGAAATTTTATCCTCAGAAAACGTGGAAAACGTTGCGGAAAACCTGCAGAATTTTGCAAGTTGACCTTGGAAAACGTGGGAAATTTCGAAATT
Organism: Megaphyllum sjaelandicum; assembly: GCA_034698745.1. Lineage (NCBI taxonomy): Eukaryota > Metazoa > Arthropoda > Diplopoda > Julida > Julidae > Megaphyllum > Megaphyllum sjaelandicum. Next base: position 5,592 of record JAQGBX010005021.1, on the reverse strand, counting down.
TTGTCCTCGGAAAATGTGACGAATTTCGCAATTTTGTTCCCGGAAAACGTGGAAAATTGTGCAATTTTGTCCTCTGAAAAGGTGGAAAATTTTGAAAATTTGTACTCATAAAATGTGAAATTGCCTTTAGCTAACTACATAATGTAGAAGCATGACTTTTGAGTTGCAACACCATGACTACATGTACTGTACGTCGAATTTTCCTGACTTTTTCCCTGACTTCTCCAGGTTTTTAGAGGCCTGAGAGTGCCCTACATCAGTTAATGGACATTCTGCCCAGTCATAATTTTATTAAATGTGATGTTTAATTTTTAGAATAAAATGTGCACACTGTTTAAAGCGTTTGAAAATAACTTTACATGGAACATTGGATAAACCTTGTATGAAAGGTGGACTGATTAATCATTGGTAGGTACAAAGACGTGATATCACTCTGACAGTCTATCCCACCCCTGTTGTCACGAATTGTCACAAATTCAGTATATCCCCCAACCCCTAAATGCGTTACGACATTTCTGGATGGCCCCTTATGCGATGAGATGACCGAATTAAGCGACTTTTTAACATAGGGCAGCATTATTAGGAAAAATCCGTTCTGTTTTTTTTTTTTAAAATAATTTCGCTGACCGAATGAAGCGTTATCTAATAAACAGGCTTTCATTGTATTTTTGAATGAACATAATGTGATTCTGGTCCTAGCGCCAAATTAAACGCGCAATTCTCGCTAAACTTTGCATAAAATAACAAAGATATGCAAATATGTATTGTTTATTCAGATTACTATTCTTCTTTGGCCCCTAAATTCCATCGGCTTTCCTTTATAAAGGTTAAACACCGGAAGTTGGTAAGTTAGCTGTAACTTTTATTCTATTCAACGTTTTGATTAAGTCATTACAATAAATTTTAAAAAATGGATGCCAATTTGCCAACTAATCATATAAACTTTGTTTATGTTATAAGCCGTTTTAACATTATGGAGGAAAACAGCGAACTATGTACGTGCTTTTCTTTAACTTTTCTTAATATTACAGTATATGCTTATCCGCTCAAATCAATTTTAATTTTGCTAAATTTGGTGATTTTTATTCCTTTACGTGTGTTTACTTCCTACTTTCACATAGTGATAAAGATTCGTCAAGCGCCAGAAAGAGGTGAGACATGCCATTTTTTGTTTGTTTTGTTGTTATTATTTTCTCTAATTGTGAAGTATAATTTTATATTCTATTCTATTGCACGTTAACAGTTCTCAATATTATGAGATATGTTGGTTATTGCCTTTTGGTTTTAATCTCGGTGATACAGATACTAATTGGTAAGTACGTTAAGTAGATCGTTGAGTGGCAAATGAGCAATTGATTTGGCTATTTAGACGTTTGGCTTGAGAGTCCCATGTCCAACTGGCTAAATGATGTACAGTAAAACCTGGAAAAGTGACCACCTTTGAATGGTGACCACCTGTTTATGTTATCCACTTTTTAGGGTATTGCTTTTTCTAGTGTGCATTACCTGCATAAAAAATTCTCTGTATAGTGACCACCTGTCTATTATATACAGTAACCAGTGTGTCTTTTTTGCAATTTTTACAATATCAATGTACCTTAAAAAGTGACCAGATAACGGATGAGTCGCGTACGTTACATTTTGCTTTAACCCTTGGACATGATGATTCTGTACTTTTTTGGTTTTGTGGTTTTTTACTATCCATTTATTACAGTCTACATGTATAAGTATACAGTGTACATGTTCATTATTTTAATTTAATTCAGGCATTCTTTGTATAGTGATCACCTGTGTACAGCGACCAACATAGCATTTTTTTTAGTGGTCACTCTTAACAGGTTTTACTGCATTTTCAAACAAATGTCCCCTGCTTAATTTACCTTTACCTGAGAAAGCCACATTAATTAAGTGTATTTTCAAATTTTTTAAACATTTGCGCATGCGCGGTTTTCACAAGATTGCCGTTTTTCAGCCCTTTAGAAATGTGGCTACAGTTATTCAGCCACTTTTTTATGACTGAATTTCGGTTTAGTGTTAATAGCTCGTGTTATTCTATGTAAATAAAACTAAAATTACTTATTTTAGAAACTGGTTACTTTTGTTAGTAACTTTTTGTTGTGCAGATGTTAAAAATAGCATGAGTCACGCCTTACAGGTGCGTTAATTGTTTTAAAGTTTTGAAATTTTTTTTAGTAATACATGTAAATTAGTAAATTATCCGAACCGTACATAAACTGTTGTCTTTTAGCCAGTGCAATTCCGTATTTGCCTAAAATAATAGGTATCTCGTAAAAAAATATTTGGCCTTTCATGAACTAGCATTTTGAAATTTTGATATTTTTGAATGCCATGCACTTTAAAAATTTCGAATCATTTCAATTTGTTTTTTCTCATTTAGGTTGGCTCTATCTTGACGAATGTCCATTGCAACCGTATATCCCCATTTATTCAGTCGTTTTCGGAGCGTTTTTAATTTTCCTGGCCTTTTCTCATTTTTTTTTGGCATTATACACAATGAGTTTATACACGTGGACTAATCCGGATGGGCCGAGACCATGTGGTCTCTTAAGAACCTTCAACACCGTGGTGCACGTATTTTTACTGGCGTGGTTCATCGCAGGTAATGCACTTATACAAGTTCCTTATCCCTTATCCGAAATGCTTGAAAAAAGAATTATTTTTTGGATTTTGGGATATTTGCATATACAGTGAAAGCCGCTTAATTCGATCAGCCATTATACTCGATGAAAACCTTCGGAACGGATTTTTTTCCTATACTGTTCCATGTCCCCATGTTGAAAAATCCACTTGATTGGATAGTCTCATCGCTTAATGATCAAATTGCTACTCGGCTACGTTACGCAAACGCGCGAAACAAGTTTGAGCGTGCTTCCTACAAGCACGAACATGTTTGGACAACTGCGCATGCGTGCATCAAAGCATCTAATGCATCAGTGGCTGCACTCGCATGGATTTTTTGCGTTATTTACAAAATGCAATTTGGGATGTTGCGGCAAGCAGACATCATCGAACTCTATTTATAACTATTTTCTTTTTTAAATATATAATTTTTAACATACTGTATGTTAAAACGTATGTAAGATTAAATAAATGCATTTTTAAAACTCTGAGCAATTTATTTTGATAAGGTCAATGTTAAGCGTGTTTTTTGACATGTATCGCTTATTTTGATCAAAATCGCTGGAATCAACATGATCGAAATAAACGGCTTTCACTGTACATACAGTATGCAGTATATGTACATGTACATGTACTTTATCTCTGAGATGGGAGCAGTCTAAACTCTTAATTTCGTTTGTTTCGTATACACTTAGTGAAGGTAATTTTATTGATTTTTTTAATAATTGTGTGCCTAAGATTTTTGTGTGAATGTGTAAATTGAACCACGATTTGTTTGGAATTTTTCTCTTTTATGATTTCGTGTCGGTACTGGTTTGGAATTTAAAATGTTTCGAATTAGGGATATTCATCGTGTACGTGTATACAGTATTATTATTCCAGCATTTTTAAAGGTAAACTTGCAGGTATAAGTTTAGCAAATATTGGCAGCAAAATTCCACATAACTGTACATTGGTTTTACGGATTTGTTCCGTATATCTTCTCTTAATTAATTACTGGTCGAAACCGAAAATTTTATTTTCTCTCATTTGAAGGTATGTTTTTGGATTTATACGACTTTAAATCCTAATTTTATCAATAACACAAGCCCAATGTATTGCAGTAGATCAATCTACGATTTCGTTCACAGTTTCAACACCTCCACAGGACCACATACTGTATGTTCTTTCCGTAGTGCTTTTATTTTTGATTTTGCGCTGGTGGGCGTGTTTATCGATTCGTCGCAATTTTGTCTCTACGTAGGACTAGAACATTTTGTTTTTTTGCAAATATTTGTTCCCGTGATGTAAATATTTCATCCCTACGGTGTAATATAAACATTGAATCGTAAAAATGAGCTCGATGAACTTTTAATGTTGCAAACCGAACAACGTATTTATTGGCAGAACCATTTCAAAATGTTTTACAAATTTATTCCGATTTTGTAATACTTCTGTAATAATTGTTATGTGGAATATAGAAAAGGATCCTACAATGCTTTCTTAAAATAATCTCTGTTTGTAAGGTTTCCTTATTTTTATACGATTAATGTTTCTTACATCAGCTCAATTTTGTCTTAAATCCTCCTATATTTTTTTTTAAAAAATAAATAAAGCTGCACTGTTATGTTGTACGTGGAAAATAATGTTCATGTTATATCTTAGTTGTGAGATTTGTTTATTCGAAGTTATAATATGCATGATTAAACTTTATAAGTTTCATAGTCCGTGTATACATTGTATTTTAATTTTCATTAGCAATATTTAAACGTACAAAAATATAAGAAAGAAAGAATGAATGATTTGGACGAATGGGTGATCATTAGGCATATGATAAGACCTTGAGATAACTAGAGGATCTCTTAGATGGTTGCACCAATCAATTTAATCCTCAATTAACATAAATTGTACTTTATAATATAATATAACATAAAAAACTTAATACTGCCCGAATGAATTGACGTATAAAATACACAAACCCAACACAAACATTACCAATAAACATGTTTAAATTTTCACAAACAAGTGAGTACTATTACAAGTACTCGTATACAGTAAAAACAGTTGCTTTAGTCTATATTTTGTAAGGGGACATTAAGTTTAATTTAGATTATTTTACTATCATGTTATGAGAAAAAAACTATTTTTTTTTTCGTTTCAAGGTGCCATTTGGACTTACGGTGCTTACAATACTGCCAACGAACCCAGTTTGTACTGCAATTCCACCGTTTATTTATTCACATTCTGGTCCATCACGTCCATTTTAATTTTAGGCTCGTTGCTGGTGTTGATAGTTATCATATATGCTTCGTGGAAGGCATGCTGCAGACGCCACTATTATTAGCCGCATTTCAGCCGTTGAATCGACTGAAAAAACCATTTAATAATTAAGAAAATTAAGAAAACAACAGATGCTGTTGTTTCAAAATACATGTACATATTTTAATAAAATTAACGTGTCATTTAAAATAAGTTTATTTTAAGTTTTTGATAAACTAGATGCTAATCCAATGTGTTTGGTAAACATTTATGGTGAGTGTTTTGGATTTTTCAGAGCAAATCTACATGTAACATCCGGTCGTTTTCCCCTCACAGATAGCTTACGTGGATGGCTTAAATTGTTGTATTTGTTTATGACTTTTCTCGTCTTCTTTGTTTTTTGGAGATTTTGTATACTACCATACATGATAATTTCAAAATACTGTATTTGCCATCTCTCGATATTAAATTTCCACTAAAATTCAATTGAATAACTCTTTTCTCTTTGCAAACTAGAACTTTCCGTAAAACCTGGAAAAGTGACCACTATTTAGTGTATTGTTTTTTCTAGTGTACATTTTTATAAAAATTCTTTGTATAGTGACCAGTGACCACCTGTCTATTGTTTACAGTGACTAGTGTGTGTTGTCTTTTTTTGCAATTTTTACATTGCCAATGTACCTTAAAAAGTGACCAGATAACAGATGAGTCACG
>JAQGBX010005020.1:0-14370 GCA_034698745.1 Megaphyllum sjaelandicum | reverse complement strand
CACCCTGTAAACGATTGCGCGCACCTCACGTGGCTGCTGCCAACCCGAAATTACATCACATGCAACATAAACAACAACTATAACATTGTTCTGCGGCTGCTGCATCAAGACTTCATTCTTCTCCGCCAGATTCCCGCATAAAGCGCCAGCTAAAACTAATATCACTTATTGAAGAGGAAGAATTGGGCAACCCAGAGTTTGGAAACATTCTGATTTGAAATGTTGAAATGTAGAAAAATATCGTTAACACTAAAGTCGACAAGTTTTAATAGTAGTTATACTTGTAGTCATGTAGTCTTAAAGTTGGTAGTTATGATTCCAACAGCAAATACCTACATTACTGTATCATTGGAGGTTTTATAAAAATATGGAAATTAATTAGATCTTAGACTTTATTTTGATGGAAGTATCGCCTATTTTTAGAAGAATGCTCCAACGTTAGTTGCGATCGACTTCATGCATCATTGTTAAAATGAATTTGTAGCAAATTAAATCTGAACTATTTTTAGGAAGATTATCACATCAATTCAATTATTTACCCTGCCGTCCGTACATAGTACCTTGTGGCAGGAAGAATCATTATACAATTTGTCAGACTAAGCAGTCTGGTACGTCATGATTGACCCCAACATCACAATTTAGTTATATTTCCCGTATTTGGTAATTTAACAAGGAGGATGGGTTGGGATGGGAAGACGGTCATGGCCGATTTAACATAGGAACTATCTCAGCATTCGCCTGGGGGAATTGTGGGAAACCGTGAAAAACCACAATCGAGGATAGCCGACCCGGGCATCGAACCTGGGTCTCCCGAATGCAAGACGAGAATGCTAACCTCTAAGCCACCTTGCTCAGTACATCGTATTGAGATTAGTTAAGATTAATGGTGCATGCATGCTTGTAAAAGTTGCATGTATTCTATTTATTTCAACTTCGTTTTCCTTTTTTCTCATCATTGTCAATCGATTATTGCAGCATTACCCCAATTTTTAATTCATTGCAAATTATTGTTCAAAAATTTGCAAGTGCGTGTCTACAATTAAACCAGCACCGCATGTTAATCGTAACGTGGTGCTCATTTTGCTGCATTTAATTAATGCGCATTAAAAATAATTAATCCAATACGTTGCTCATGGCCTAATATTCCTAGAATATTATGGGAACTTTTCACGGTAAAGGAAGATTGCCCCCGCTGTTAGCTGCGTGTTTCTTAGCTAATTGAAAAGCAACTTTCCCATATTGCTTTTATAGCCTTGCAAAGGGTTAACGACAAAGGTGTTTTTCACTCCGCATTATGAGAATGGAAAAATGTAATTGCGTAATTGAGGATGCAAAGATGAGGCAAGGTAAGGGGAGCAAAAAAGTGCTTCTAACGGAGATGAGCTTTGGAGGAAGGACCGAATTTATATAGGCTTTTTTATTTTATCATGCATTTTTCTTATTCGTCTTCATCACTCGACTTTTTATGGACTTATAACCAAATAAGAGTTTGCTCATCATTTAAAATCGATTATTTTTTTTCTCTTGTTTTTCTCTCCGTCGTGTCTCCAGAGAAATCCCAATAATTAAGAAAATGTTAACAAAAAATAAATTGCTTTCATTTACTTTTGAACATACATATATTCTTGTAGCGACAATAGTAATATGGCTTTCGGTAAATTGCATTAGATATTTTTTATGTGAAAGCGATTTCTAAATGTTTATACGCGCATTTGATGTTAAAGTCATTATTTTAATACAGCCTATGGAGGTTCGAGTGTGCCATAAACTGGAATTGTAGATCATCACGTATCTATAGGGAAAATAACTGTTCACGTTATGAAAATGTGCAGCGTTGACAGCAGACTGTAATAAAACACAATTACGTGTTTCAGCGCTGCCAAGTCATTTCGGTGGCTTTTTAAGCATTCGGGGATTATTTAACAAGCAGACAGTTTGAATATACACGTATAGCTTGATTGCATGTCAGGGTACAGCATACATGCTTTTTGTTGGGATTTTTAAACATTTTGAAATTATTTTCTCAGACAATTCAGTCTATGATGGGGGGGGATGAAAAATCTGAACAAATGAGCTTTAATTTTATGACGATACTTAATGGAAGTCTGACAGTTTTTATGCAAATTCGTACATGTTACAATTTTGCGAAAACTATGCGATGAAACGACCGGATTAACTCTTTTCATATAGAGCAGTATCTGAAAAACTCCGTTCTGAAGGGTTCGATCGAATAAAATAGCTAACCGAATTAAGCGTGATCGAATTAACAGGTCCTCACTGTATTTTAAGTGTGCTAATCTATTTTGATGCATTCAATTGATGGTACATCCATGTACAATGTATGTAAAAGCTACACGTAGTCTATTTATTTATTTCAGTTTATTTATTCTATTTGCATATAAAAAGTATTTTAATGCATTTGATTACTGAATTATTTTTGATTTACTTTCACCCGACACCAATTAAGAGCATTCAGGTGTCGACAAACTATTTAGTTAATTAAAAACTTTAAACTGAAAATTTATTTCATGTAGGCTACGTATCTCTTCTTGATGCATTCAGGTATATATGAGGTATAAGTACTTCTACATGTAGACTAGGGCCGGTTGCACCAACAGAGATTAAGAATAACCTAGATTAAAAAGTTTAACCTTGGGTTATTAGGAAAAACAACATGACAGGCACTACGGATGAATCTGATAAAGCTAGGGAATTGGGCATGCTACACCACCTGGTCACAGAGACCGGGGAAACCAGGATGCGCAATCTGGCAGCCTTGGTCAAAGTTACTTCCTTTCCAAAGTTCCCCGTCCTCCATTTTGGGTTCAGCAAGTTAAACATGGGTTCCATAACCCTGGGGATATTTCATCAAGAATTAATTGGTGCATCACAAACATCTAACCCGAAGGTTAACTTGGAGTCAAATTTTTACCCAAGATTAGTAAAACCTCAGATTTTAACCTAAATTGGTGCAACCGGCCCTAAGGTGTTTTTTTGTACTCGGTATACTGTAGTTTTTTAACCAATGCTTAATTCACTATTCAATGTTACTGAGAAGTGTTTTAATGCGCACATTATGATAAATCATCCAACATTAAGGATCATTGCGATGCACAATAGGAAAAAATAAGATCCATTCGGATATATATATAAGGAATATGCGTCTATGATGGCAGTTTGATATTCAGTACTTTCCAAGGAATTTTTTCAGCTGTTCTTATGCAGTTTTTCATTGAATTGGGTGCATTTTCATTCCGCTTCAACGCACCACCGAGAGCTGAAAAAACATTTATTGTCTGAGCCTGTCACCTTAACAAGTGATGAGGAATCCTGAGGGAATGTTCAGCCAAATAAACCTTTTAACACATTTCGTTTCAGGCGGAAAGTAAGGTTAGTCATAGTGGGTAATGTACTGAAAAAAATAGCTTCACACTCGATTTTTTTTCCGTTGGCAATTTGCTCTTAAATCTAAAGTCTGTTTTTCACTTTTCGAAATTAGTGGGGTACGTGAGAAAGGACAAAAAAAATCCAAAAAGCCCATGCTATACAGCATATGTGATGTGCCGGTTTAGGAACGTGGTGCATGCCAAACGCATTTCCTTCACTTTATCTCTTCCTCTATTGCCTTTGCCTGCGAGTATTTAGTGAAATCACGCTACTCCGAAAAGATATTAATCAGAGTCAGGACGACGTGTTTTTAAGCCAAAGTTTAAAATATCGCGTGCTATTCCTCGAAGGGAAACGAAGATCTACAAATTACTTTTATATGCTCTTATCCACTATTTTCCCATTCATCTGGAAAACCCTCGAGGAATCGCTCCCTCGCTTCGCGGAGTGCGGAGTAGTATCTGTCTCGAGGCCATGGTGAGATGTCTCCTAATTTGTTGTATTTTCCAGAAACCTTTATTTACACTTGGAATTAACCTGAACGAAGGAGCCGCTTCCATTAGATTCCCCTGAGGCTCGCGAACGGGATTTTGCTAAATTCGGATCATTTTTAATTATTTTAAGTTGATGTGCCCGTATTATATAACCTGTTGGTGCGCATACTCGACTCGTTGGGCGCTCGAGGAGTAACTGTACTTGTTTAGGCCCAAATTTTCTGTAAAAAAATTGTTTAGTTTGTTCCAAAGATTTGGGAAGTCGTTCCTGCTCATCTTTGAAAAATGACTTTCGAAAAGTGTAGAGTTCATATGATACATTTACTGCGTATCGGTGATTCCCAACGTGAACAATGTGAACCTTGAAGAGGGCAAAGGAAGGAAAGGGCGCAATTGGGAAGGGAAGGGGGGCAGTGGTAGGCAAGCTGGCAAAAGACAGATTGAAATTTCTGTACCGTTTTACATGCATGTAATTTTGATTTTAAAATTATTTAATTTGAGGTCATTTAAAAAAAATTGCTATGTCATTTTCGACTGATAGAGGGGGGCTGGTTACTAATGACCGTCTTAACCTGATTAACCGCACACTCTAACCAAATTAAAAAGAGCAATGAGGTTATAACTCCCTTTCTACCATTATATTACATCATGGGAAAGGGATAATTGAATGGTAATTTTTTGTTAAATTTTTTCTATGCCCTGATTACCCCCTTGTTTACCTCCTTTATTAAGGCAAATGTCCTTCAAAAGAAGTGTACAAGTACATTTACTGATGTATTTTTATTAAGTTGAAAAATGACTGTCCTATGAATAATAGTTTCTTACGTGTGGTTGCCAGACGATTATAACATCGCCAAACTTCCGCACTATCGAGTATTAACTGTTTTGTAAAACAAATGCATAGAATTTCATCCGCTTTTGCCTGAATGCATATGATCGTCTCTACAAACTTTACAAACTCGACTTTAGTAAAAAAAAATGGATACATTTTTTAGGCACCGAGAACTTGAATTTTCCTTTTTTTTAAGAAGATTTTTGCTTTAGTACAACACGAATTATGAAGCCATTTACTCCATTGTTCAGTCGGGTTTGTTGTGATGGATTATTGCGCGAACCGTAATTATTTCTTTTAATGATCATTGAGCATCATCCCTATACTTGCTTCAGGCGGGCTTCGGAAACTCGCTTTAGGCGAATGATTGATGAGGATGGCTGCTCGGAGTCCTCATCCCATCTGCTTCCGTTAACCACGTTGAAGTTAATATGATTAATACGTGTCATTTATCTGCCGTCATTAATATTATATTTCGGTTTGCGAAATAATTGTTATGGATTCATTATTTCAATTTCGAAAATTGCGGTTAATGCAATTTCCAAACTGTATGTTGAGGTGACCTCATGCAGTGCGCCGCTGTCAAGGAGTAATGCTGCGCCATATTGCATTAATTATGTGAAATGGGCTGCCGAATGCAGTAATTAAACAGGCCCCCACATCCATCTCGGTTGAAATTTGCCGTAATGCTGAAGAAATGAGTACTCGCATAAAGAGGAGAGAAACGATGCAAGATTTAGAAATAATACATGTAAATATGATGGGAATGAGTCTAATGGGAAGTGATCTATTAACCGAATAATCGAGTCAACCTGGATAATCGAGTTGTGATCGCTTACTATGTATTGACCATCTGTATGGAAGTTTCAATCAATGGCATTTACAACAAAGTTAAATTAGGATGCGGAAAATAGTTGAACGCTTTTTCTATCGAAATTAAATAACGGATATAAGTTCGACCAGCACTGGTAAATTTGAGTTTTTTTTAATTACTATTATGCTATAAAGATTCCGTATTTGAATCCAAGTTCTTATAACTAATGCATACATTATAATCAAGTACACACAGAAATGCAAACGCAGTAGTTATGAAATTAAAACATGAAAGTTAAAGCTAGGATGGCATTGATGGTGGAATTGTGCAACGATCAAATCATGTACAGCAAATCCTGGAAAAGTGACCACCTTTGAATGGTGACCACCTGTTTATGCTGACCACGTTTTAGAGTATTGGTTTCTCGGGTGTACATTTCCTGCATAAAAACTGTCTGCATAGTGACTACCTGTCTATTGTGTACAGTGACCAGTGTGTGTTGTCTTTTTGGCAATTTTAAATTGTCAATGTACCTTAAAAAGTGACCAGATAACAGATGAGTCACCTTACTTGTAGATAGTGACATTCAACTGTACAGCATTGCTACTCCTGAAGAGCTTAAAAAAGAGATTATTGATGAAATTACAAAGGAAGATGTTACTTTTGGAAATTCTGATGGGGAAAGTGATAATTGTGAAGAAGAAATTGAAACTGAGATGATTTCAGAACAATAGATGTTTTGGAAATGTGCAGCAGGTTAAAAAATATGCTGTGTCAAATTGCAGAGAAATTATGGATCATGTTATTCAGATCTAAAAAATCACTGAAAGCATCAACATAAAAAAACCATTTTAAACAAGGAAAACTTGGTAAATTTTTTCTTTAAAAAGTGTAAAAAATCAATGAATATTCTGTATGTAAGGCACATTTTCATGATGATTCTGTACTTTTGTGGTTTTTATGTTTTATAGTAATAAAACATAAAAACCGTATTACTTTTCACATGCATGTGTAAGTTCAGTGTCATGTTCATTATTTTAATTTAATTCAGGCATTCTTTGTATAGTGACCACCTGTGTACAGTGACCAACATATAGCATTTCTTTTGGTGGTTACCTTTAACAGGTTTTACTGTAGTTATTAAACGAAAAACGAAATTTAAAGATATTGTTTGTGTTAGTTGCATGGCAACGGTGCATGGAGCATTTGCACTATTTCGCGGGGAAAAATATTCAGGAGTCACCCACCCGGAGTACACTCAATTTTAACCAAACAATTATAACTCCTAACTCTGGCTCTAAAATTGAATTTCTAGCGCAATAATGCAGATGATAAATATTTAATTGAACTTTTTTTAAATTTATCGAAACCCTTTACGGTCGACAGTTGATGGATCTGTTGCGAAGTTAGTTGTTGGCGGCCGTCTAATTTCCTCTGTTTGAATTGGCTTTCATCTCTCTGGTCATCAATTTTCCGTGGATGCCATTTATGCACTTTTGCAAACGCCGTGTCTCACATTATCTGCCATGTTATTGGATTTTCAATCCTCGCGTATGCAGTCCTTTTATTCGTGGAAATCCCATGCATATCATGGCCAGCATCGAAACAATAATAAGCGAATGGATAAAAATGGGTTTGAGCTTGGCAAAGCTTCTTTGTATTCCAACGAGATAAGAGAGGAACAGAAAGAGATTTTCGTTTTCGATCTCCGTGTAGTTTAACCTTTGCCAAATCAATGATTATGACATCAGATTAAATTAGAAGGACTTGTCCTATCAGTTATCACTCATTTGTGGCCCTTGTTCATCTGACTTCACTGCTGATGACGCTCCAGCCATCACATTTTTCGCTTCCGTACAAGTTGCTCTAATCGATACGACATGGAAATGGGCATGGCTCCGGGCAAGCCGCTTGTCCGTCAACCTCACCGATTCGCAGTTGATGGCAATTTGGGTGGAAAAACCTATTGATGGAGATAATCAAAAAGAAAAATTGAATTTAGGAACTGAGGCAACAGCCATTGCCAAAACCGAGAACATTTGGTCCGTTATAAGTATTACGAGCGTATTTTCCGAGGCCTTTGGGCATCCAATCTAGTCCGCTCTATAACGGTGCACATTTCTTAAAGAGTGGTATTAAACGCATTATCTTCACGTTTCCTATACCCTGCGCTCTGTGATTCTACAGCGTGGACATTGGTATCTAGTTATTTGGTTATGGCCACTATATGTAACAAACAATAACGTCATTTCTGGCTTCGATGTCACTGAAATTGTGTGTCTAGAAGTCATCATTCAGCAATGATGAGATGGCACATTTTCAATTATACCCATGAAATTGCTTTGCTACGTACAAGCACGTAGTTGGCACCTTATGAGTAATCTTGAGCGAAACTCTTATTGTATACGATATATAGCATGTGCTCCTAAGCAGTTTTTATTTATAACAAAAGCATATGCTAACCTCAATACAAGAAATGTTCTGTTAACTTTTAACAGGTTATGATATTTATGGTACGTGTATTTTCTTGTATTTGAGACTGATGTTGCATTCCGCGATCGTAGTTCAACACTGTACGTGATACAGGCACCTATAGTATAGTACAGTACAGTGTTTTACAGAATGCTGTTATTTTGCGCCATCTACAGTGTCCATGCTGTATTAAATGTTTTGAAATTAATCTAAAAGTCTCCAAATTGGTTCCGGATTCCGCTCAATAAATATTGCCGCACTAATTCTTCACTGCTTTTTAACGGGACTAACCTCTTCGTATATGATTTAATAGCATCAACATTGACAGAAATTCGATAAGAAGGAAGAAATGATCCTATCATTTAATAAGATAAAACATTTATCTCTGACGACGATCTTGTTCGTGTAATCTATATAGTCTCTGTCCTGCCACGGCCCCACTGCTCTTCTTGAAAACATAAATACCGCAGTTAGAAAACGAAGGATTTGCTTTGCTTTTAAGAAAATCAAAATGAAACTATAAGAAGAGGACGTTGTCCGCTTTTATTTCTTACTGGTGCTGTCTTCACGCTACTGCAAGCCCATCCATATACATGTACTAGATTTATCGGTCTGCTCAGCTATTTCAATCACGACTTAAGCGCATGCTTTAAACTAAATCTTCCATTTTCTCTTTCCTGGATATGATGTGTTGTGATAAAACAACAGCCTTGAAAGGCAGTTAGCCGTTCGGCTTTTAATGAGTTTACAAATAAATGTTTAAATCATTAATGATGATCATTATCTTCATACAATTAGGCAAAAAAGCGCCATAGTTCTATTTGTACATAGAACTAGTGAGACTATCTCCATTCTGCATCCTGATTGGTTGAAAAAGCTATGGGGTGCATCATAGAAATAAGCCACTCGAAGGCTACTTTTTCTTCATAGTATCTCGGTATTACAACCTTTTCACACGAGCTTTGGTCGTGCTATGAAACTACTGACTTAAATCACGTTAATCTAACGTTAATTAACGTTAGATCGACAATGTAAGTCTATGTGAAAAAATTTAAAACGAAGCGAGAAACTGAAACCGCTTTTTCGACGTAATTTTTGACTGATTATATTTACCGATATCATTAAAACTAGCAACGGAAACCTTTTCCAGGCGAGTACAATCGTTACGATGTTACGTTGAATTCTTTTCCCGAAAGGTTTATTAACGAGGAGATGAAATGCTCGATTAGCGTATTTTTAATGGTAGATTGGGACGCAAGTATCCATATTGCGATTCGAACGTTCGATTTTGGCCCACGCGAGGAAGCAGCTAAAGTAAAAATTTAAAACAGAAAACCAATTTTAGAAAAATAGGAAACAAGTCAATTTAGTATTCAAAGTTAATTTATCACATTACATGTACTTGTACATGGATATCACTTTTGTTTGGCAGATTTGAAAAAATCATGAATGTTCTTCTGTTTAACCATCTTCATTTTTTTTTCTCAAAGCCCAAATTTTTTTAGTATAAACTAGCGGATAAACCCGGCCTTTCCCGGATGAAAATTGTTGTTTGATTTTCTAACCTCTTTTATGCGATCAGAAGTTAGATTTAGTTGTCCTTGTCTCCGAAAGATGGAGCTATCTGATCTGGATACATCCCGGATGGGGGAAGACATGGTTTGACAGTTGTATGACCTTGAATTAAATTGAAAAGATTTATGGCCTTGGAATTTCCTACCGAGTTAACCTCTTGGGGGGGGTGACATTAGTGGCCAATAATATCAAAGCCAGCCAGCCAGCCAGCCAGTGACGAAAAACATGGCGTGGTTTTGTATTTTATATACATAGATAGCTGGACTACTGCCAGGAGCAGGCCTCAAACAAGGTACCTAAGGTTGAGGCCTGTGCCAGCCAATAAACGCACAGTGTGTTGGTGTGTTCTGCAGGAGCCTCGTCTTAATTCTATTACAGGGACAGGAATTGCCACATTGATTTGAATAACAAGTTTTCACATAATCGCATACATGGTCATACTGTACAGTATAAATTGTAAAATGTTTACTTTACATGACTTAAGACAATTTGGTCATGGAGATGCATTAAACTTGGAATCCCATCAAGCATAGCCTACATGTACTGTGTTATACGAGGGATGTTCATTAAGTTTCCGCACTCAAAAAAATGGCTATATTGATTTTAATGAAATTGTTGAAATACTTACCGGTATATTATTCCTGAGCATATTTCCACATTATAATATACCACTCGTAAAACCCGGCTTTGCCCGGGATGTACTTATGATGAATTTAGCCTATAGGCATCGAATCACGACCGCTCCTGGATCCCCCATATGGGGAACGTGGGGCCCCTTCATTCTTGCATAATTTAAAAAGGCAACTTGTTGTTATTAATCTTGTATTCTGATAACTTTTACGATTTACTATTTATTTTAAAACATGTTGGACAAATCATGATAAATGGAACTCCTGGTATATACAGTAGATGGTTCCAATTAAATGCAAAGATGGACTCAGATGAGATAGTGGTTCAGCAGCGGCCTGTTGTTCGTTTTGTTTTTAACTTTTGAAGGCAATTCAGGAGCCGAAATTGATCGTCGCCTGTGTGCAATGTTTATGGTCCAAGTAATGTGCAAACGTTCGGCCAACGAGTGGATTCAAAAGTTCAGAAATGCACAGACAAGTGTGAAAAATGCTCAGAGAAATGGTCGGCCAGTGCCTGACAGAACAATAGGAAAAATGCATCTCCCAAAATGGAAATGTTTTTGAATAGATGACGTTTACATGTATTTCTCAACCAAATTTAATAAAGATCCATAGAGTAGTTTTAAAAAAACATTGATTACTTAACTCAATAAATACCCTTCGTACATTGCTTAACAAATTAACAGCATCAGTTTTTTTACGGAATTATCCGAACATCATTGTTGATTACGATCGATCAAATCAAGGCATAACTATACCGACTTCACATAGCTGAATTCATTTGAGTATAAACAGAGGAATGCTAAATCACCTGGATGTTACTTATAATTTATGGTTATTAATTGTATAGTTAGCTTACCGATATACAAGTTTATATGCTAAAAAAATCTACATGTTAACAGCGTCGGTTGTAAGGTTTTGAATTTTTGTTGAACCTTGCTCGTTTCTCTCTCATTCCTTTAGAAACTGGAAGAACGATCCCTTATGGCAACCGATTGTGACAATTGGACTGGTCTAGCTGTGCTAGTAAAATCTAAGAAACGTGGCTAGTTCTGTGGTGCGTGGTGAGGCATGTCTTTCTATGCTTGAAGAGTTATTGCAATACAGTTCGCATTTATAAACTGGCATAAACAGAGATCCTAGCATATTGCTTTTCTCGAGCTAGAGCCTAAGGTCCTTTTGCTTTATTTCAAAACGTTTGTTACCCTAGCAACGGGCATTTTGCATAAGGGCATGTTTGGTCAGTCACCCTTGGAAGCACTTTATACCATCGTAAATGACATTTTACGAAGTTGTACCAAACGAACTCTGTTGTTTCATTTTTAATATATTTAGTGTTTTGTTCCACTATACCTGTATACTTGTTTCTTTGACCCATACTTTGCCAAGACTGCTGATTTCATATTCAGGTGCATTTTTAGGATAAGAAATTTGTGCATTTGAAGCAAGTTTGGTACATTTATTAACTTTGTTTCTTTATACATCTTTATAATGTACGAGCGTAAGTTATTTTCAGCCTTTTGGAGCACTGATTGTAACAAATTTAAAACACTATTTGCAACAATATTGGAGCACAGAATACCATTTTTGTTTTCTGTTCCATATTTCTTTCAAAAAGGAGTTTTAGTAAAAGAATTAATCCAATTTTCCTAGCGCATTTTTGAAATGGAACACAATAATTCATTCTTGGGACGCATGTTGTGTTCCAAAATGCGTTGTTGTTTTCCAACCGCTTGATTTTGACTTACAGTGATATATATGTTTGTTTTTAACGTTGCATGTGCAGTATATGTATATGACGCTACATTTAGATGAGCGCTGATAATTATCCCATCGCTTTTTAATGTACGTATAGACTTACACATGAAAGTCTACGCAAGCAATGTTCATCATAATTTTCCATTTTAAAATGGCAACGGCAAAATATTTTATAATTCTTTTCAGTATAAGTATACATTCTGGAATTTTTACTGATCATAAACTTTGCAAATGCTGAATTGGCTGGAAGTAAATACAAGTATAATCAGTCTGTAGTACGCTAGATCAGAATCAATTTCTTTGGAGCAGTAGTTGTGATATACTGAAAGTTAACCTTTGTATCATTTCTTTAATCCTTTAAAATTCCGATTTCACCATAAAGGCATTGTTGAAGCAGAGATGGAATAATACGTACACTTATGCTGCTTTCATTCTCTAACCCCGATCAAATTTATTCAGTTTTTAGCCAATTGTATGGATGCAAATATTCATTCGTAAAAGGAAATATTTATTGGGAATATTTCATCTGTTTTAATTCGTAATATATTAAGAAGAAATATTGATCAATAATTCTTCGTATACGAGTAACGGTTGTGATAACCAATAATTATCCGGAATTATATTACTGTCTATTGTTTGACATACTCTGCAGTGGGAAAATTATCGTTATGAATTTATTTTCATTATTTTCCATGTAATGAAACTGACATTTTTAAATGATGAACTATTATTTGGCGTCATATCAAATTTCCACTCATATAATGAGAACGTGTGTCATATTGCGAAAACGGAACATTTGTGACATACAAGTACAGTAACTCCGCAATTTAATTTGACCATTTAAAAAAAGTAACAAAAATATATAGACTGGCATTATTTCTAATTTGGATTTGCATGAAAAACTCAGAAAATTGATACATTTTTGTGTCAATTTTCTGATTTTGTAATGATTGGTTCGTTATTTTTACACGTTTTCAAATGTGTTAAAAAAACCATTAAAACATACATGTACCTGCATGTATAATGCCTCCAAACATTGATTAGTGTCTTTATACTAGTCATTACCTTTCTTTAGCTACATGTATTTTCTGCGTGCTTATCAGTTTCAATTTTCCTAATTTCGGAAACTAAATGATACGAACAGTTTATGATTTATAAATATGTTTAAAGTGTTATATATCCCAATTATTTAAGATTTCATGGACATCCTGTAATAACCAGCGATTCTGCAAACCTCGTTTGCCGTCATCAGGCTGGAAAAGGATATTGCTTATGAATTATTTACAGCGCATACATCATTCTCTGTGGGTCTTATTTCAGCAATGTATTTTATCCATTGCAATATTTAATATCGTTTTGGAACATCAAATTCCCAAGTAAACTCCATCTTAGACTAAATTTAAACTTTTGGAATTGAATTTACTTATGACGTTTCATTGCTTTCCAAGGGAGGCTCACGTATTTTCGGTGTTGTTCATTTTGTTAATGGGGAGGGCATTAAATGGTTAGGAGTGTAAAACGTAGAGACAAACTTACCTTAAAATCGAGCATTGATAAGCTTAGCGGAATTAAGTCCTTAACATTTTTTTGCTGATTTTCCTTTTAGCTTTCCTTTTGTATCATAATAACTCTGGTGAAAAAGCACACTTGTGGGTTGTAAAAAGAAGGATTTCTTAGATGCTTGGATACTTTTTCTGTGCAATGTTTCTGTTGATAGGTGATTGCCCCTAAACCAACCGTGTAATTACAAAGACCGCATTAAATAAAAAAATTAAAGTAAAACCAATTTAACTCTTTCCAATATGTATTACGAAATTCGTTTTGGTATATTTTTTCTGATCATTAACCTCTTTGATCAATTTAATTGAAGTATAAATGCCTCATAAAGAGAGAGTAAGGTATTATTTAAGTATAGTTTTGTAATGATATTGGAATTCAAAAATTGACGTTCAACATTTCTTAGGCTTTGCAATCCTCTCTGAGCTTTTTAAGTACTGTAGGTATAATTACGAGCCAAATTATTCAATTGATTGGATGAAATTTTAACCGATATGGATACATCAAGTATAGTTTGTTTTCATGTAGGACTACAGTAAAACCTGTTAAGAGTTACCACCAAAAAAACATGCAATGTTGGTCACTGTACACAGGTGGTCACTATACAAAGAATGTCTTTAAAATAATGAACATGTACATTGTATTTGTACATTGAGACAGTAAAACATGTACATGTAGTAAAAAACCACAAAACCAAAAAAGTACAGAATCATCATGTCCAAGGGTTAAAGCAAGATGTAACGTAGTTATCTGGTCACTTTTTAAGGTACACTGCCAATGTAAAAATTGCAAAAAAGACAACACACACTGGTCACTGTACACAATAGACAGGTGGTCACTGGTCACTATACA
>JAQGBX010005019.1:0-14371 GCA_034698745.1 Megaphyllum sjaelandicum | reverse complement strand
TTTTCGTTTTCAATTTCCCTGACTTTCCCCTGACTAAAATCCAAAATTCCCTGACCAAAACTTACTCGTTAATGCATATCAATTTTTTCGTCATAATGAAAAATAAAATAACAATTGCAATGAAAAGTTTGGCAAAACACTAGATTTTGTTATGAGTCTATAGCTGAAGAGGATTGGGGATGGAGCTGCTAGCAGACTGAGTGCATGCATGGGATAGCATTTTGCTTTTATTTGGGAAAATTTCCCTGACCATTTACAAATTTCCCTGACTTCCATGACCACTTTTGTTTTCCCTGACTTCCCTGCACCCTGTAAACAATTTTACAAATTTAGGTGTACCTCAGATCACGAGCAAGTGCAGAAAATAGAGAAGTGATGTACTTTCAAGTCCGCAAATATCCAACGCCAAAAGGGTTTAAGGCCTTGGAAACTCGTGGTCAGATTGGAGTAGTTTTTCGGGAATGTTGATCCGCGTATTTCCCTCTGGGGTTACCGCACATTATGCCTGAAATCCGAAAAGCTGAACGGAGGTGGCCCGAAAATCCGCTCCCGAATCCACGCAGGGGGTGGATCGATATATTGATCGATTTGGCACGCCTCGCCTTTGTGCTCCGGGTTCACACTCAGCTTTTGTCGGCGGGAAGCTGAAAAAGAGTTCAGCCGAGTTCAGCTGGCTTTAATTTCATCAGGCTTCGGCTTCCTCATCAGTTTGAGGGCAGGGAACGTTCCCAAAGTCAGCGTGAAATCGGGAACAAAGGCATCGTTGCGGACTCTGACCAACACGTACATTCCCAACTGCAGGATTTTTTGTGTACAACAATGTAACGTAAATTGTTTAAAACAGAGAAACATAAATAAACACCAAAACTTGTTGCTGAAACTGACCGAGACAGAGGACCCGACATCTTTCGAAGGGGAAATAAAACCGCTTATCCGCGAAGTTTCGGATCTCTTGAAATCCTGACGCAATTAACTTAGAACACAAGAACCTAAGTTGAACATTTCGTAAAAAAATGATCTTTAAAGTGACCATCTTGGGAAAAAATATCTGGGAACATGAGAGTCGAAGTGACTATCTTGGAAGACAAGAACCCTATACTGTACATGTATAAGGCGGCTATCTTGGAAGACACGATCGCGAAGTTGGCCATTTTGAATCAAGAATTGTATAGGGTAATCACCGAAGAAACAACTGCTGTGGCCATCATGACAAAAAAACTATTAAGTGACTACCAAAAAGTACAATAAATGCTGTGGCCATCATGACAAATGAACTACTAAGTGACCACCAAAAAGTACAATAAATGCTATTGCCATCTTGCATCAAATTAAAAAGTGATCACTAATAAACCCAACAACTGCTAATGGTCATTCTGTACAAGAAACACCAGACTGTCGCCCTTGTCAATATCGCCGTCGATAAACGCAAAACTTGGAATGGATCTTGGAATCCACGAGGTTGAAGCCACGAGGCAGCCATCTTGGAATCCGTTGGCCCGACAAGTTTATCGGCACCGATTTCGAAATATATTTAAGCAAGTTTTGAAATAGGCAAATATATTTACGATGACAATTGCGCGAGGCGAAACGTAAACATTGGCTGATGGCGTAGGGGCTAAGTGGTTACAAAATTAGTCCGAAATTCCATGAGGAGCAGAAGGTTAGAGCGCGGTGTCAGTGAACCAGAGAGGAACAAAAGCTAAAAACGGACAGACAAAATAGCTGCTGCTCGCGTGCTGCAGCGACAACGCGACTCGGATTCAAATCCGCGACCCCAAGCACCCCCTGGGGAGGGGACGGCTAATCGCGAGCCACCCACAGGGATTTCTAGCTCCCGGAGTCACTAAACTGGAGCGCGGAGGGGACATCTCCATCAAAACGCTGTAGAAAATGAGGGTAAACCCAGATTTACGAAGATTCAACATTCGAACAATTCGTATAGACAGACGTACGGTAATTCCCTTTCATGACACCTCTAAAGCTTATGGACAAAGACATACCCGTATCGACAACTATTTGGACCTTATTAGAACGAGGTTCATAAGCTCTTGTCCTAAATTGGAAATTCTTTTAAGAGTGAGTTTACAAATGTGCGAACTGTTTTAGGGTCATTGGGTGCTAATGTATTTCAAAGGTTTTAAATTTCGAGATACTGTTAATGTACAGTAAACAAACAACATGGACCGAGGGTCAACATGTTTTCATTTGATTTTTTAGTATTTCTGAAGTGAAAAACTTCAGAAATATTCCGAGATAGAAATAATTCGATCGTCATTCATTTCTAGTCAAAGGTACCTCATGAAAATCAGACGATGCACCAGTTTACGACAAAGCTCCATTCTCCATGATGGAGTACTCGATTTTTTTTTGCTGTATTTTTAAGTAAATGCGTTATCCAACATGACGGCAAAATGGCACCATATTTTCTTTATGCATTTTAATATTTCCACTATAATATCATCCCATGCAGAGCGAATTTGCTTTCGTTCTCCAAAACGAGCTCAGTTTTTATGGAATACCTGTCGCGTGAATAACATCAGTTTCCCAAAAACCAACTCGCATTCTCGTAACCGGATTTCTCCAGCTTTTTTTATAGCCCAGTTTTCCGAAATAACGTATTTTCATTAAACTCGGTTTTCCCCCGCTAATACACTGCCGTTTATCAAGTAGCACCGTTAATGCGATATTTTTTATGCATTCTTTATTTTTTTTTAACCATACTTTTTATGAAATTTATAAATTCCTTAACAGCTGGTTCTTTTTCCCAAGACGTCCATAAACGTCGATACCAGCGGTGGTTTAATTAACGTATAATTTTCGGAAAACGGTTTTTTAAAGCAAAAAAGCATTTACGACAATAACAATGATACTTACATAAATAAATAACATAAATTTATAACATAACTTGGGACACTACAAAAAAGAATTGTAGGCACTTCTTTTTTGGGCCTATAGAGTTGGAATAGCATGGAACACACTACCTGCGGAGGTGGTAATGGCCTCCACATTTTCCATGTTTAACACCAAACTGAGAGCAGTAGATCTCGCACATTTCGCAACCCAAATTCTCTGAGTTCTCTCCTATTGTACACACTCAATGTATATAATTTCTATGTTTTCAGCCTTATTGTGATTGCATTCTGGGGTAGATGTAAGTGATGTCTAAACATCCCTTCTATGCCCTTTCCTAAACTGGAATAAAGCATTTATTATTATTATTATTATTATTTAATCTTAAAACAAATCGCATCTTTCGATAGGTTCTTAAATATGAGATTGATTCAACACGAGAGGTTCCTGACATAAATGCAGCCGTTCAAGATCGATCGTCGGTGTAACCACAAACAACGAAACAAAACAGCGTGCAATTTAAACGCTACATCCACTTAGAGAACCCGCACGTGGAAAGTAATTCATAAAAGCATTCGTTCCCGATTAGTTTTTTTTTACACTTTCCGAAAACCCTTCATCCCGATATCGAGATGCCATTGGTCGAAGAAGATGAAAAGGACGCTGACTCTAAAGTGATATTAAGCGGAGAGTCTTTTATAGTAGAGTCGAAGCGTTATTTGCCAAATACACGACGAGAGACTTTTTAACGTGCCATCGAAATCCCCTCGAGTATAATCTTCTCGGAAAAGCAATAAAGTTGGCAATTTCCTCGAAATTGGATACTTTTTTCCACGCTCTTATACACGTGATTTCTAATTGCTCTTTTTAGGTCGAGCATCATGCTGTCGAAACAACGAGTAGAGGACCGGTTGTTGTTGTTGTTGTTGTCGTTATCGTTATCGTCGTAACCGTAACGTACGATGGCGTTTCGTAGCGAGGCAGTGGTCAAGAAGCGCCGGACATCGACGTGACCGATGGGAGCCTCCTCGCCGATGCTCCGGGCGACGTTCGTTCCGACGCTGGGCGAGGTCGTCGGAGTCAACGCCACCTATCAGCCCAATTTGGAATTAGCGGAAAGAGCCAACGTCACGTGGTCTAAAAATGGAAGCGCTTTGCTGAGCAACGATACCACCGTCAACGCGACCTCTTTGAATCCTCAGCGATCTGAAATGATCAGCGTGGAATTACGAATCACCCTGTACGTGACCATCTTCTTCGTGTCCGTGGTGGGCAATGGCTTCGTCATCGCCACTTTGGCCCAAAATAAACGGATGAGGACGGTGACCAACGTCCTGCTTCTCAATTTGGCCATCAGCGACCTTCTCTTGAGCGTCTTCTGCATGCCCTTCACCTTAGTCGGAAACTTGCTCAAGGAATTCATCTTCGGAGGGCTCATGTGCAAACTCGTTCCCTTCTTCATGGGTAAGGCACCTCGTTACTTACTCATTTCCAAATTCTATGCACAAAATATTGCAAATTTACAGATATCGCGCATCCACTTCGGACAGTGACAGGTACGCTCAAAAAGTGTCAACTTCCGGTTTAAGGTGGCACGTTAAGTCCCTATTATCAGCAAAAATGACACTTCTTAGCTTACGATAGGGGCTATTGAAAAAGACGTCCTTAAAATTTTCCAAAAATTGGATACCTCCTACCCACTGTCCGCATTGTGTTCGGTCAATCAGGACCGGCCCCTCTAATCCCAAATTCGGACGTCCGAAACTTAAAACAATTGCATTCGGAAAACTTTGAAAGTTTGGTCAATTTGTACACGAAGAACGCAAATTTTGTATTTTTTAAAGGTTGAGAATTGTGCTAATTACTTCCCAAAATTTGTTTTGGAAATTTTGGAAATTTCTCGTCGAAAACTGTTGAAAATTTTACGAATCTGTACGCGAAAACAGTTGAAAATGTTGAAGATTTGTGAGATTTGTACTCGGAAAATCGTTTGAAAATGGTGCAAATATTTCTTCGGGTAAAATTCATTGGAAACTTTGCAAATTTGTCCTAGAAAAAAACATTAACAAATTTGTAAATTTAAGCGAGAAAAAAAATTTTTTTTTGGCAAATTTATACTGGGAAAATTTAAAAGTTTTCAAATGGACCCTGAGCTATTAAGTTCGCTGACTTTTCCAGCTTTTAAAGGACTAGAGGTACCCTGTTTACTGACTTTCGCAATTTATAACCCACTTACGCGATATTTCGCTAATTTTCCTTTAAATTTGGGAACCGATTTTATTTGGCATTTTTTTTTCAAGTGGACGTCCGAGTTGTTCCTTGACTCAACCTATTACCCCTAACCCCTACATAAGGACGTCCTTTTTGAATGACCCCTAAGTCCCTATTATCAGTAAAAAATACACTTTTTAGCTTACCATAAGTAATGTATCTTTTTTAGGGTGGTTGTATGGATAAATGTAGTTTATATGACAGTAACGCTTCACTATTTTACAATGGATGGAAAGATCACGAAGATTTTTTTTAAAAAAATTATGCGATTTTAAAACTCGATTCTCAAAACGAAAAAAAAAAAGTTGATTAATGGCACTTTCGAAGAGTGGGTGCATTATTTTCTGCTACGCTGACAAGATCATCTTTCTTTTTCCGTTTCCTCTTCCGGATACAACATGTCGAAGCCAATTTAAGAAGTAGAATACAATTTCTATCAAAGTTTCACCAATAGGATTCATTGGCTCACGTAACACGTATAGTGTTACGTTCGAACAATTCCCCTTTATTTATCCGGCATTTTTTAATTATTTATTCCCTACACGAGTTCGACACGTACAGTAAAACCTGGGAAAGTGACCAGCTTTGAAAGGTGGAATGTCGACCACTTTTAAATGGTTGTTTTTTTCTAGTGTACATTTCCTTCTTAAATTAACCGTATAGTGAGTGGGCATCCGTGTACATTTCCTTCATAAAAATTCCCCTGTGTTGTCTTTTTTGCAATTTTCACATTGCCAATGTACCTTATAAAGTGACCAGATAACGAAGGAGCCACTTTACATCATGCGTTAACCCCAGTGGTTTTCAAATAATTCAGCCAATCATGTCATTCAGATCGAAAAAAATCACTGAAAACATGATCGTAAGAAGCAAAAGAAGCATTTAAAACGAGGAAAACTTGATCATTTTTTCTTTAAAAAAACTACCAAATGCGTAATAAGTCGATAAATATACTGTATGCAATGCACATGGACATGATGATTCCGTACTATTTTGGTTTTGTGGTTTTTTTGCTACATGTATTACAGTCAACATGTACAAGTACAGTGTACATATTATAATTAGTTTAATTTAATTCAGACATTCTTTGTAAATTGACCACCTGTGTACAGTGATTAACATTGCAATATTTGTTGGTGGTTACTCTTAACAGGTTTTACCGTAATTAGCCTAGTCAGTAAAAGTTATTACGTGACCCTAATTACGAGTAGCATTCGGATGAACCTCGATATAAAATAGCGCCTATAGGCCTAAAAATCTGAGTTCACAGCCCATTATGTTAGGTTTTAATAACAATTTTCAGGCTGCAATAAGAGATAATCGTTTCGCGTTGTAGCTCGAGTCCTAAGCCCTCGGATGTTCGGGTCACAATTTGCTCGACAAAAGCGGCTTTCGCAAAATGAAAACGAGTTCAAATTTTGCGACTCTTAACTACATGCCCTCGAAGAGAACTTAATAGTATACGCTTTTTCAAATTGCATTTATTTCCACTCACTTCATACACCGGAGCAAGCTTTTTAGAAGAAGTAAAGTAATGATAAGCCCCGCAGTGTCAGGGGCCTGCTCTAATTGCGAGAATTTAAGAGCTCGTAAGAAAATGATAAAAGGGAAAATTGAGTTATTTTCAAAAGATAAAACATGAAAACTTAAAGCCATCCTCAGAAATGCCTTTTAGAGGCTTTTCAAAAAGGACGTCCGAAACATTTTCCCAAAATTGGACTTCACACTTCTCCCTGTCCGCATTGCGTGCAGTCAATCAGGAACCCTCCCCACATTTTTAAAGTTTTGCAACTTTGTTAACGTGGAAAATGTTACAAATTTGGCTTAGTGAAAAATATGGAAAAAATTGTAAAGATGTCCTCGGAAAAGGTGGAAAGTTTTGCGAGTATACTACGCTCGAGAAAAATGAAAAATTTTCCAATCTGTACTGGAAAAATTTAAAAGTTAAGTAAGGGACCCTACGTTTTTAATTTCTCTGACTTTTCCAGGTTTTCTAGGATTGAGGGTATCCCGTTTACTGACTTTTGCAATTCATAACTCACCTATGCGATATTGCGCTTAATTTCCCTTTTACTTTGAAAAATTATTTTATTTGGCATTTTTTATTCAAGCGTACGTTCGAGTTGGTCACACTTCCTCCTGCCCCCTGTCCACATTGCGTCCGTGACTCAACCTATTGCCCCTACATGAGGACGTCCTTTTTGAATGGCCCTTAAGGATACGCGTGAAAATAAATTGTAAATAATTTCTACTACATTTATTTTAGCAGTAATCCGACACTCGGTTATGCAAAATTGCTTTACATTTTTTAAATACAGTAGAACCTGTTAAGAGTGACCACCAAAAAAATGCGAATTTGGTCACTGTATAGAGGCAGTCACTATACAAAGAATGACTGAATTAAGCTATGCACACAGTACTTGCACATGTAGACTGTAATAGGTTACATGCAGTTTAAAACCACAAAACCTAAAAATACCGTTTAAAAATACATTTAGTTTTTTTAAATAAAAATTATCAAGTTTTCCTCATTTTAAATTCTTATTGATCCATAATTTCTGCGCAATTTGACACAGCATATTTTTAACTCGCTGCACATTTCCAAAACATTTATTTCTGAATTCATCTCAGTTTCCAATTCTTCTTTACAATTATCACTTTACCCATCAAATAATCTAAAAGTATCCTCTTCTTTCGCAATTTCATCAATAATCTCTTTTCGAAGCTCTTCAGGAGTAGCTACGCTGTGACGTTGAATTTTGCTATCTACATTTACCGAATTATTTAAATACCACTAGGATTAATACAGGATGTAAGGTGACATCTGTTATTCGAACACTTTTTAAGGTACATCGACAATGTAAAAATTGCAAAATAGACACCACATACTGGTCACTGTACACAATAGACAGGTAGTCACTATAAGTAAAATTTTTATAAAGATAATGTACGGTAGAAAAAAAATACACTAAAAAGTGGTCAACATAAACGGGTGGTCACTTTTCCAGGTTTTACTTTACTATACTTTTAGAATAAACCAAAATTCGTTTTATAGAAGCCATAAAGTAGGGTTTAGGGGCGTATAACTTGACGCAGAGGTTCCTTATTCAACTACAAAATCAATATATACAAATACATTACACATACAGCGTTAATATAAGAAAAGTCTGCTTTTTTTTTTCCATTTCGGTAGTGAGTTTATATATATAAGTTTATTGTTCATCAAACACAATACACCAACGTCTCAGTAAAATTAACCCTCGGGAAAAAATCAATATTCCGTATAGTTGAACTGCGAGGAAAGTAAATTATCCTTAAACTCAGCCTTTAATTATATTTTTGCTTCTCATTACTACAGCCAAAGTTTGTGCTATTTGTAACGCTGACAACTAAACAGACTTTGGTTTTTTTGATATCGAGTTCCATGTACATGCTCTTATTCCGCCTACATAAAATCAAATTAAAAACTCATTTCAGGCGGAAACCACGCTGACTCTTTATTTAGTATATCGGAAACAAAGAGCGTGTCTGGCGAGACTTTTGTTGCTTTAAATAATGACAATTTTTTAAAAGGATTTTAAACGGTCCCTGCAGACGATCTTAATTAAAAGAAAATGTCACGGATTGCTGTTTTAGAGCCAATTTG
This sequence comes from Megaphyllum sjaelandicum, assembly GCA_034698745.1. Taxonomy (NCBI): domain Eukaryota; kingdom Metazoa; phylum Arthropoda; class Diplopoda; order Julida; family Julidae; genus Megaphyllum; species Megaphyllum sjaelandicum. Next base: position 5,604 of record JAQGBX010005019.1, on the reverse strand, counting down.
GTAAAAGAACATTATTTGTTAGATAGTTTTCGTGAAGACGACACGGTGTGAATTCTTATCGGATCGGTGTAAACATTACAATTTGCGGAGAAGTAAATTTTCAATCGAAAAACGAAAAACGGCGCCATTGTTTATACATGTACAACGATAGTTAACGAGGTTTAGGGGCTGTTCATAAATGACGGCCTGTTGTTTTTTGGAAATTTTTGATTCCCTTCCCCTCCTCAATATTGTCCCGTTGAGTCCTTATTTGGCTTATTGGCTTACTCCCTACCCCCCATCCCCTCCACACATGGACGTCCATAAACAATATCTATTTTTCATAAATCGTGTTGATAGTGTTTTATTTTGAAAGAAAGCAAACCGGATACGTTTATAATTCTATAACTATACATCTTTATTTATTTATTTATTTTGAATTTCCAGAATGCTAACACTCGCTTTTATACAGTTGCGCGTGAGAAAAAATCTAGAGTAAATATGCCTATTTATGTTAAACAACATCGTAATACATATTTGTAAAATTTAGGCGAAAAGGAATGCTAAAAAGATATTTGATACAATACTGATACTGTGTACGGAGATGTGATATTCCAGTATTTGCTATAAATTTCATACGCATTTTACCCGAAACATTTGGAAAGCAGCATTTCCGAGTTTCAAAAAGACGCGGATTTAAATAACTAATTTTATACACTGTTCACTATACGAAGTTATGAAAAATTGCCTTCATTTAGGGAGGCACGAATAAGTAAGACAGGGGAAAACCCTGGAAAGGTACGGTTCGTTTTGAAATTAAAAGAGTGCTTAAGCTGACCTACAGACAGGGAACCATATAAAAAATGAGACTAACAAATTATAAACATATGAATAAATTATTTTCATCAATAGACGTCCACTCTAAATTCGTAATTTTTAAATTTATTTCTCAACGCATCTTCGTATAAATACCTCGAGGAAGATGCGAAATAAACGAAAGTAAAGACGAACAGATTCTCGAAATCCGAGCCCGAAGCAGAAAATTAGGCCAATTCAGATTCATATAAGATAGGGAAATATTCGGAAACAGTAAGTAAGCAAATTGGATTAGTTTGCCGAGACAGAAAGGAGCGAAACGGCGGCAATAATTGTTTAGCGCATTTCCATTATTTAACGGAAAAATGCCACTTTCTCGCCTTTGGCTTCTCCTAAAAATCATTAAGAATTCATAAACGTACTTTTTAAGAAGTAGCTTAAGTAGCGTCAATTAATATAAGCTCTCGTCTCATTTGCATATAACGGAAAACGAATCAGCCTCCTAAGCGGATTAATGACAAACTTTTAAAATTTAAGCCACGCATTGCATTTTTTTATGTTAAAGTTTTATTTATATCCTCATCAAATTCGATCGAGGCACTTTCATATATATACCTTTCTGCTTTTAACGTAGCATGGAAGTAAAAAAAAATCACTAGCTGAGATACAAAATACTTTTTCGTTGGTTTTGAAATCTCTGAGAGGTGAGGCACAATTTTGAGGAAAAAAAGCCGGACTCCAGTAAATGGGTCACTTATTCACCAGATCACAATAACATCACGGGAATTGATCGCAGCAATAAATCAGTTATTTTGCAACTAAAATTAATATCGAACCAAAACATGCGTTAGTGCAGAATCGTTAGCATTTATTCATCCCGTGAACGCTAAATAATGCAACTTTAAACAACACAATTTTGATTTCCAATTAATCAACCGCGTGTTGTTCACAGTATATTGTTACTTAGCTTAAAAGAGACAGGATTGGAAATTGATGGGCTTTTCAAATCATATTCGCGTGATCCTATTCATTTTTTAAATCAAAATTTAGATGACAAGGTCGTAATATATACTGTTTACGTGATGAATGTATACTAACGATCCATATACACGTATAAGGTCATTTATTATTAACAAATGTTAGGTCGGGTATTAATTAGGACTTCAAAATGTTTAAAATGTTGTTGTTATCAGATCCTTTGAACAGTTTCTTTCGAAACGACGGACGGAATTTTTCGATAAACACTAGGTTGTAGCCTAGGAAATATAGAAGAATATTACCGTTAACTTGAACTTAAAACATATCAATGCTATATACCTCGTACCATCGACTTTACCTCAATTGCGTATGAAAAAATACGAACTAAAACAAACTTAAAACTTGTACGCGTACATAGGGACGAAATGTATGTTTGGTTTTTCACGTAATATATTTAACTCGGTAAACTAAAGCCGATTACATTCGGACAAAAGTGAAAACACTGCTAACATTTTACGCAACTGAAAACTTGGAGATGTAAAACATCGTTCCCCATGCACATATTGTCTGGATTTAAGATGAAACTGCATTCACAGGGCGAACAAACATACTGATTCATTGACTACATTTCGACTCAAAAACTCTTTCCAAAAATAAATATAGAAATATTAAATCGGCTAAACTGATAAAGAAAAATAGGCAAAAAGCACTCGACGTCAACAAGTAAACAATTTTAACTTTCAGAAGATCTTTAAAATCTTTTAAAAACTAAAAGATTGTCGTTTACGTGGAGTAGCGTTTCATTCGTAAATCGAAGTCATCTTCAAAATTCAAAAATCTCAGTCGCTTTTTCGCAAACACGCTATTCATCCGTCCTTACCCTTGTCCCTACCTCCAAAAAAAACGTACGGAATTTTTAGTATTACTCCAGTTTTTTTTATCTCGTAAAAAATCGATACCTTTGCGCGAAGGTTGTATACGATCGCATTAGCGTCTTAAATGCAAATGTTGAAAAGATGGAGAACCCTTTATCGTTGTAATTCACGACGCATTTTAAAAAAAATGCGGCATTTGAATCGCCTAGGAATTCAAGCATTATTCAGCTTCTGTTTAACTCTTAACTCGTTCATTACGATAGAAATGGTTGCGAGAAGAATAGAGCGATCTCTAAACATTTCGAGGCCTATTTCAATGCCGAGATTATTAAGTAGATATACAATATGACGCCTCGACGAATGAACGAGCCAATTACATCAAAGTTTACTTAAAAAAATGAGAAAAAAAAATCAGACAAAAACAGATAAAATAGATGGGGAAAAATCAGACAAAAACGATAAACAATATGGGCGAAAAGAATCGACAGCCCGTTACGAGGCGTATAAAAGCGTTTATGACTCAATGTCAACATTAAACGAATCGATTAATTTCACCCAAACGTATAACCGGATTTTAATATTTAAATAACTATCTCGAAATTACATTTGTTTCAAATGACTTGAAGAGGAGGGCAAGCAGGCGTAGCAGCCGAGCTAGCGGTGATTGCCTATCGTTAAGGGGCAAGCGATGCACGGCATACAATGTAGAAACAGTAAAATGTTGGAAATGATGCAGAATACCTATTAAAATAATGACTAAATTATACGATTCAAACCGTAAAGGTATCTAGAAATTCTGAGAAAACATGAAATAAGATATAAACCCGATGGGATTTATTTCCCATCATATCCTATAGGTCATACAAAATGTACCAACATATAAAAGTGTAATTACTTAAAGGGGATCTGGAATGTGAACTATCTAACTTACACATTCCCGCCAGTGACCCCCCATCTCCTTCTCAAAACGAATCGTTTACACTTACGGACTCCCTCGTTTAATTATAGAACGTACTAGTAAGTTATCCTCGAATGACTGGAAAAGTAAACTGCCGTACAATGTAGTTATTGCTTCAAAAATGTATAAAACATGCAATATCTTTAAAACCATCCAAATATGAATACAGTACACGCATTGGTAAATACTGCATTTCAACGAGTTTTATTACGATAGTTATTTTGTCTACGATGTTTATGTTAACCCTAGTAGAAAAGCACACTCGGCAAACAATTCATACCTCTTTTATTTTATAAATTAAAATGTTTACAATTTCCATACTATTTTTAAAATGTTATTACTACATATTCTGCATAATGGTTGTTCAACCGTTAAAACAAAACTTTCGTTCTAAATTATTTACCTTTGTTCATTTTATTGATGAAATAAAACACCCGTGTCATTAACGATCATTTCATAAAATAAGCACCTACTGAATTTCCGAAGGCCAACGTATATTAACATCGTTACGTTTTATTAGTTTGGTTAAAACTAGCATCGTCTCATCCGTCAGCGTGTATCTGTGATGGCTAATACTGGCCTCGTTTGGTCAATTTTTAAACCTAGTTTATAGTTTTACCGATTATACCCGAAAATTGTCTTCAGGGAGATCGACTTCTGCTATCTAAGGGGAAAACTTCTATCTAATTCATGCAAGCACCATTAGCTATTAAGACGATTTACATCGAACATTTTGTTAAGCTTATGTCACGATTTAAAACAAACTTCCAATCATGAAGTCGCGATAAAATGACAAGATGAAGGGCAAATATCGGTCCAGCTTAATTTAGCCGAATGGACTGGTCAACGTCAAAAGCTTTAGCCTCATCACCATCTCGCAATATTGACCCGAAGGCGTTTGTCTGTTCCGCAATTTGATCAAAATGATTCAGGGCGCGACGCCATCGGGGCGTTTAATTTATGTTGGAAGTCAATATAGAGGCGTTTATATCTAGGACGTAACATTTAATTAGCCATTAATTTTAATGAGTCACGCGCTGCTGCCGATGAGGAAACGGCAATTGAGAAAGGAAGAAAAATGATGAATGGCAATTGCCTAGAAGAAGCCTCTTCAAAGCCAACGGAGTCAATATGAAAATGATAACCGAAAGTGAGAAGCCAAATAACGAAGGGGCGAGGAATGTGTTGATGAGTTCGAACACCAAAATAACCAACGAGAATAACGACGAAAAACATCTCGGAGTCATTAGGGGGTTCTCCGAAATTCTTACTCGCTTCGTTGTTTGATGGATTATCCATTCTGTACAGATTCCAGCGAGATTCATTCCATTTCACGCGAGATACATTTTACACGTATTCGTACGAGATTCATTTTTACTTCTTGAAAGTATTCTGCATAATTTCCAGCATTTTTAAAGGTACAGTGTATGACTTCATGCCAAACATCTTTTGCCCCTTGAACATTGGCAATCACTGCTCGCTTCGCGGCTATGCCTGTTAGCCCTCATACTGGACGTTCTTCTATACATGTATTTCAAAACGTCTAGAAAGTGAGCTTAAAATAATTCAATATTTCTCATCATAAATTTACAAAACATTCGTACGGGATTCATTTTTACTTCTTGTAAGTATTCCGTAGCATTTCCGATTGTACAGCGTATGACTTCATGCCAAACAACCCTTGCCCCTTAACTATGGCAAGCTCTGCTCGCTTCGCGGCTATGCCTGTCAGCCCTCTTATTATTGTCATCCTGGACGCTCTTTATTTCAAGACATGTTTAAAATCGAGCTTAAAACATCTCTTATATCCATTTAAAACTTTCCGTGAAAATCAACGTTGTTTCTAATGACAGCATAAATTCATAGGCGCGTACAGATTTGTACGAAATTCATACAAAAATCATACGAAAAAAATCATTCAGCACCGGCAGGTACTGACCTAGTCCAGGCAGACACGGTTTTGGCCAGGAATCATCCAGTAGCTGCTCCTAGAAAGAA
>JAQGBX010005018.1:0-14372 GCA_034698745.1 Megaphyllum sjaelandicum | reverse complement strand
TTTAAATTACCGATGGTTTGCCCGCTGGTTGGCGCTAGTGGTAAAAAAATTATCATTCTTAATTTAAAAGTTTTGTTATGTTTCTAGCCTATGTCTTTAAAAGAAAATTTTTTGATGCCCCTTGAGATTCGAAGATCGACTGTTTTCTACGTATGTGACCAATTTAACTGGTATACGAATTGGATCTCAAAATCAAGATTTTTGAATTGATTTACCCTATTGTTAGCTGAATTTCCCTATAGTGGTTTAGCCCATGTGTATACGTGCAGTGTATAAACTCTATACACTGTGCAAGCATTCCCTTCTTATGTAGTTATGCTGTATTTATTTTTCTAAATATTAGGAAGGTCGGTCAGGTAGTATTTTATGACTATAGAGGTATGATTTTTGTAGGATCATGTTGACGCTTTTTTTGCGATTTGGCAACATTGACACGAACGACTTTTGCTTAGTTGTTTTTTTTTTTTTCATGATCAATTTCATCCCAGGAATTTTGGGTTTGCTAGTAAATCGCCCCCCAGCGGCGAGAAATAACGAGATTCTCCTTCAAAATATTCTAGTCCGAGCAATTGTCAATTCAGCATAATATTTGTGGGCGACTTAGAGGTTTCGCCCCATCAACGCTACACGTGTATATTAACGGTAGAACAATCCTCATTTTGGTCATTGTCTTTTCTGCGTTGATGATGATGATAATAACGATACAGATCCTAATAACAATAATAATAACAGTTTGGTCAAGGCGTTTACTCTTGATGGCTGATGGCCCTTGATGATACCAGTTCCTCGAGCTTGTAATCGAGGCCATTCTGATGCTTATCGTCTCATTAAAATAACACTAAAGTTGCGTGAGCTTGCACTTCTATCCTCAACCCACCAGCAGCATGAAATATTTCCGCAAAAAAATTCATAAAAGATGTCTGCCCACATGTGAAATCCCCATTTGGGGAAGAAAGGAAATGAGGAATTTTAATAGAAATAGCATGGTGCAACAATGACAACAACAACAATAACAAACTTCAGTGACAAAAAAACGTGTTTATATTTGCACCCTCGAAGATAGTAATGTCCTTTCTTAACTTGGGTTGCTTTTGTAATTTTTTAGCAAATTTGATTAGCATCCAAGTTACTTGCTCTTTAATGTTCAAAGTGTCTGAATTATTCAATTAGCTAATATTTTTAAGAGTAGATCTGGTGCTGCATTATAAACGATGACGCCATCATCAGAATTTGAGGAATGATATGATCATAATTTAACAATTGACGTCATCCGAATTTTAATGTGTGATGCCATCCTAAGAGTTTTATGAATGACGTCATCATAAGAATGTTTATGAATGACGTTATCATAAGAATCAATGTTAATGAATGACGTCATCATAAGAATGTTTATGAATGACGTCATCATAAGAATCAATGTTAATGAATGACGTCGTCTTAAGAATCAATGTTAATGAATAACGTCATCTTAAGAATCAATGTTAATGAATAACGTCATCTTAAGAATCAATGTTAATGAATGACGTCATCTTAAGAATCAATGTTAATGAATGACGTCATCTTAAGAATCAGTTATAATGAATGGCGTCATATCGTGCGAATTTTGTAACGTAGACGTCGTCAGAATTGTAATGGATGACGTCATTAATTAAAAATGAGCAATTTTTCGGACATTTAATCGCAATTTTTTTCGGATATTTTCACAACGTCCGAAACTCCAAAACTACCCCCTTAAGTCGGACGGGGAAAGTCGTAGTTTTACGTCAAACAAAGTTTTGTATTTTGAGGACTACGTTTTGCTTGCAGTGTCCAATTTTGCATATCTAAAACTCAACTCGAACCAAGATGATGATCTATAAAAATCTGCTGATGAATAAACAAATTCTAAAAAGTTTCGCTATAGTCATATAAGGGCAGTACATGCAGACCTCTGTACAGAAATTAAAAAAAAAAGAAAACATGCATAAGGACTTTATTAAACTAAGTCTTAATTACACGGTCTTCATGGAAATTGAACGAGCATTTGGATTTTGGGATTCAATTATCCCCCAGTAATGATGCCATAAAAGGTTAACGGCATTTCCGAAGTATCCTCGAAAATCCTATAACGACCAAACTTCGAGATTCCTCAAATTGGGTGCAGGTAACTCAAGGGCCACATGCGTAATGATCGGTCTCGATGACCCCCACCCTCGGTTCATCAACTGACCCTAGGGTGGCTCCGAAATGGTTCAGTGTCAATAATGCTTAAATTTGTATCTTTTTATTCAGTCATAAAACACCAGCCTGAAAGGGAAAGGTCATTGAGAGGGGCGCCCTAACGCCCCTCGGGTCTCGTGACCTCAGCCCCACCAAAAACTCGCTAATTTTGGGCCAATTTTGTCCATTTCTATTCTGCTCTGGCTTGATCTACATTAGGGGCGCCCCCTCGCGGTCTCCCTCATACCCCCCTAATGTTGTTTATGACCTCAGTGTCACCCCCGATGAGCTCCTCCTTGGCTAAGAAGGTCAAGGAAGCGTAAAGGAGTGTCTGACGCGAACACGTGTCCAACCCCCCAGAGCACCCCCCTCCCCCTAAATGACCGGCTGTTAGCATAGGTGGGGAGATTGGGGTTGGGTCATATTTGAAATTTTAATACACAATTCTAACAGACGTTTTCCCCCTCGATTAAATATAATCCATTAAAATCATCCCACGCACACCTGCTCTTTGGGGCCCAATAAGAGGGGGATTACCCTAACACCCCCTTATTGCATTTTTGTACATTAGATTCATGTCGGTGGGGTGTGGGTACGCCAATTATGTAACCCGGGTTTTTTATAATATTACAAAAAATGTTATGGCACTCGCTTTTGACCCCGACATGCGCGTGGTTTCAACTCGACCTTTGACCCTCTCCGGAATTTTGAGCCCGATTTTTGCTGAATTTGGGCGTTTTCTTCGAAATCGGCCGTTTTGTGGGCGCGTGCATGTACTTGGGCTGCTAGGGGAGGGCTAGTCCATAGACCCCATGCTAAATCCGAAATTTGATGCGTTTGAAGATCAGGAGTTGTACGGAATGCATCAAAGATGGCGCTGGGATTTGGAATTGAGATGATCCACTGCATAAGCATTTAAGGGACTGGTGTAATTCATGTCCGTGAATTTATCATCGCATCATGTTTATTTTTTTAAACGTTGAATTTACCCAGATTTTTCCAGAATGATATCAAATCGCACCCACGCGCCACTCTTTAGAAGTAGGCCTACCACTACTCAAAAATCTTCAATTATGTCGGTAGTTATGACGGTTATGAATGTATTATATCGTAAAAAATGGGCTCTATTCAGTAAAAATGACATCTTTTAGTTATCATTTACTTTCAGCTAAATGACGGTGTTGACACTTTGTTTTATCATTCAATACAACTACAGTATACAAGTGTATATTCTTAAAATGAAAAAGTTTTGAGTTGTCTTTTCAAAAGCGGGGATGCGATATCTAACTGTTCTAGTAAAACCTAATTTGTTTCGCCAATACTTGTAAATTGTCTAACCATAATTCTTTCCAAGCAGTTAATACGGAATCTCTGTAGATATTTCCAGTTTATAAAGTTCTGGTATGTAAAATTCTTCTAAATCAATGTATAGAAAAAATTAAATTTATTCTAAAAGTTCTGAAAATTTTATAAAATTCTCTGTTAGAGATGAAATCACATCCCTTGATCTTTTTTGGACCCTATACATTATTTATGAGCGCCACCTATAATTTTGTCTTTCATGATTTGAGTTGATGCCCCAGTAGATTAATGTCATTCCTGCTGTGTAAGCTGCCGAATAAGGTTTCAAATAAATATAACCTCATTTAGGATTGGCTTTTATAATATAGGAGTGTCGTAATGGGGTGCACCTTTTAAACTTCAATTACGTTTTATTTTTGCACCCTTACCTAGATGACCCAATTGAAATGACGATCCATTACAAATTTATAAAAGGTCTTACTACTGTATAAATCAAAGCAGATCCAACCCCTAACTCATCCTATAGCTTATCGGCCCTATGCTTGATATCTCTTATAAAGGGTCATTTATAAACGACATATCCCCTATGCTTGCAATCTGGAACATTCCTTCAAATTGAAAACAAATTTACACGAATTCTTTTTATTTTGATGTATCTGATATTTTTAAATTTAAAATGATTGCTGTTTTTTTTTTCTAAAATAATAATAATAAAATAAAAAAAATGCAATGTGAAAAGTTGTTGCATCTAATTTTGAATTCTTTCTCAATATTTACATGTATTTTAAGTAAACGATGTAATTTCAATTTTTTATCATTCCGAATTTTGGAAAATATTGCCCTATAATAACGAAATAAGTTTCGATCAGAATGTTACTAATGAGAAAACATTACCAAATCTTGCACTAATGCGTGTATACTGTGCACAATACACTGTAGTAGTTAAGTTAGGAAGGATTCGATACAGTGAAAACTCGATTTTATGATCCTCTATTATATGAAACCTCTGTTATATGACGAGGCTCCTGCTGACCACACAGTGCGTTTTTTGGCTGGCGCAGACCTCAACCTTGGTAAAAAAATAATTAAATTCATGTAGGTACTTCGTTTGAGACCTGCTCGTAGCAGTAGTCAAACTATTTCAACTAAATAAATAAGGGATTTGGCTTTGACAAAAAAGAAATAAAGATGGTGAAACAGAAGAAGATTCATGATTTTTTCCAACCTGCAATACTTCGATACATCAATACTTCAATACTTAGAAAACTTGACTTGTTTTCTTATTTTTTAAAAATTGGTTTTCTATTGTTTTTAATGTCAAACTCGATTCTCTGAACTTTTCGATTTTATGAAACACCTCTGGCACCAATTAGGTCACAAAATCAAGTTTTTACTGTAGGGATAAAACAGTAGCCTACATGCTAAGCCAATTAACCTCGCATTAACTACCAGTTTGCTTGTATTTTACCAACTTACTCGGATTCTCTAACCTCTTTGTTCGTACGCATTCGATCGATTACATGACTAGCTATGACCCACATAAGTTTTATTAAAAAATCGAATAATTCTCCAAATGACATGACGGATAGGCCTATCCAAAGGCCTAAACTTCCTCCTATAGAGCCAAGTATGGTCGTCCACTGCATATTAAAAATAAAAAATGGAATCCAGTAACTATATATACATCTGTGGTTGAATTGGTACAAAGTCTATGGACTTACAGAAAGTTCTTCGACTTCGCGAATCGTTTCAAAATAAGATGCTGCAAACGACAGAGTAAATCCACAAATAGTTTCACTAAAAGTCGAGCAAAATCATATCGTTAATTTTGAATATCGAATGTAAAAGTAATGGACACGTACATTATCATACGTCATAACTAACGGCGTTGTAAAATCACCAATTTTATTCATTTAAATGTAATGGGGAAATTTCCACGCAATTCCTGATTCCAAAACGACGAGGACATTTTTTTTCAAATCTTTTTTTTTCCAGAGAAGGTATCCATTTTATTTGGAGGAAAGAAATTTTGAGGCTTTGTAATATTTCTTAATTTTGTGTACTTACGGGTTTGGCTTTTGTGCAGCAGAACGCATTAAGACGCTCGTAACAAATTCCTGTAATATAGGAATAAACCATTTTTAGTAAGAAGAAGCTTATATAGGGATGGTGATCCAAAGTTAAGAAAATCCAAAAAATTATGAATATGCACACTTACTGCTCCGCCTCCATACACATACCATCTGTCGTTGTGCTCCACATCCACATGGTATATAGTTTCTCTTAATATATTTAAAAAAATATTCGAAAATATTTAAAGTTATACGGTATAAACGCAGGCTCGCTGTTATTCGTAGCCTATACGGTCAGATTGACAACTAACCTGCATCGTTGTGGGCAGTTACATATTGTAGAGGCGGTTTCTACGAGTTTAGGGCACATATCTGTGGCAAATTTTCAATTAAAATGTACAATTAAATCTATTCTCTGTTCTTCAAGTTACCTACAGTGAGCTTTTAAAATTCTTAATTGACATTAACTGGATTTGATGCTATAACAAAATATTATTACATGTAATAGAAATAAAAATGTAATGTGAATTTAATTGTTAATTATTCGCCATGAACAACTTATTATCGTAAATAATAACATACATAAACGGATTTCTTGTTTGGTAACTGTTTTTCAATTGGCAAACAATGTGTGCACAAAGTCATCGTGTTGTATATAGCGTATACTATTTGAGAATAGTTCTCGCTTACACAAATTAAGGTACTTAACAACTTGGGTAACACTTAAAGCAGAGACAGTGTTGCCCAGTTAATTTGGTAGCATATACTGTACAATTGTATATACATGCAAGTATATGTTTGCAATGGCCTTACCAGAGCTGTGGTTGCAGTATTCAAGATCTTCTGTGGCATTGGGTGGTAAGGGAACGTTCTTCATGTAACAGTTGCACACTTCTATCGCATTTTTCTGCAAGCATGTTCGCACACAGGCCTTCCATGGCGACAAATTTATACAAAATGTGACCAAATAAATTTGAATACGTTTAATGTTTTAAATTCATCCTTAAGCTGAATTCAGAGGGCGCTACCGCTCAAGAGTATTTATGGAACGTAATATTTTCGCTGTCGCTTTTAATGCACCTGGCCACAGATGGCGTTGACCGTAACTCCAAACACATATACCGTACATGTACTTTTCATGCTATTTAAAGTTTTGGTCAATTTATAACGTCAGGTAAAAACGATGGAAAATAATTACATGTTAGTGCTCCATGTATGTACACTGTATTGAGCGGTGGCTCTTCCTGTAATTAGTTTATACCGTAGATTTTCATACCTCCCAAGAATATTCGTACGGAGTAGTTTCTGAATAGTAATAACTTTCTTTCATTGCATCTTCATTGTTATTTGGTACGCAATGGGATGAGTATGGAGATTCTAAGCGATGAATCACTTTCTATAGACAATAGAAATATTAATTGATAAAAATGCATCCCTTAAGCACTAATGCTTGCAGTGAAAGTTTTAATATAAACTGAAAAAAAAAGTAATTAAATCAAAATTGAAAATATAAGTCTTTTCGTGAAATCGAACGCTTCTTTTCCTGTTCGGAACAATATTTTAAAATACATAAAAACCCAGGAAAACGCATATTTTAATCTCTAAAAAATATGGTAAATGCTTTTAAAATGACTTACTCTATGCATTTTAAGGGATGCCCACTTTTTTGGATAAATAGGGATAATGTTCTGTGTCTGTAGCGGTGGTGCTGTTCTCCTTTCGTGAATTATAACCGTTGGACCAATTGGGGGTGATGAATTGGTGGTTAGGTCCCAAGGAGTTTGGAGATAGACAGTGAGTTCTGAAAAAATCCAATATACAGTGAAACCGCGTGTATGCCATTTAGTCTAATCAATAAAAATGCACGACATGCATATACATGTATTTGGCACTGAAAGAAAGCTCATAGTTAAACTCATGTAAATGTTTAAAGATAATGTTAATAAATCACAATACAAAATCATCTTGCTTTTAAGATATTTTCTTTCGTTTTGTGGTGTCGACATAGAAAAAAATCTGAGACTTCAATCTTCTGCCTGATTGGTGATCAACAATTTTTATATTTCAAGTCATATATTGCAAGTTCGTATTATTTTATGGTAATTTTGTTGAGAAACTTTCATTATTTTAGTAACAATGTACTGTACCGAAACTAGTACTACATAGGGCGAACATGAATATTTTTCTTTTGAAAGTTTTTGGACCTGACACAATGACGTCGATATAATTAATGTATCATAGAAATAGTTTTTAATTTTAGATTCGGACAAAAGGCATGGATCTCAAATAAACTTAGTCTAAAGAAATGATTGGCACTCAGGTTAAATTTGAATAACTACATGTAGGTCTAGAATGTTCCTCCGATTCTGTCTTTAACGCAGTTTAAGGCGATCATTTGCTATATAATGAACTCTGTATAAGGGACAAGGGCATGTGAGAGATGACAGAATCCTACTTCTCATAATTGTTGTATCAAATGTTCATGTGCATATGTCATGCTTCATATCGATTTCTGACTTTAATGTCGTTATAAAGACGTATTAGCTGTGCATGCTTACATTTACGTGATGACAAGTTTGAAAGCGTATACTTACCATCGCTGTAATTGTTAGGAGCGGTTTTGTCGAAGTATGGATTTAGTGTGTAGCAGTTCCCATATGTTAGCGAATGAGTCGTGATAATTGGCCTTTCGAAAGATTCCAAACATCAGAAAATGAGCGATTATGTATAATCTAATATTTGAAGCTGTTACGCATTATGTGACATTTCATGGTTCGTCATTATTGCTCCTATCAGATTAAGTTTTTATTTTGAATTACAAGTATTTCCATGTTCAATTTTTTTGGAATAAGCCAGAAGATTTTAATTTATCTCTTATAAGGAATCCGTAATAAATATACAAGGTTAGGGATTTCTTCACATAAACGTTATTTGCATGCATGTATATACAGTATATGTACGTGTATGTACATTATATGTTATTGCCATTAGATTTTTTAAACGGTAGCATTGCTGATTAATTCCAAAACAAAATTAAATTCTTACTCGCGACATGTTTTCCCACCAGTAGTGGTGCATTTTATTATTAGTTCTTGATACGAAAAGCCAACCATAATACGCTCTTTCACTGAAAGGGCTGTCATTTCCTTGATTAGATTTTTTTCATTGTTATGTGCTGCAAGCTGTATAATGGGAAAATAAATATTATCTTTTTTTTTATTTTAAAAAAATGATTTGTTGAATTCCATATTAAAAGTTAGATTTACCAATGCGATATCTTTAAATACGCTTTGGAGTTTCAAAACACGGTCCCATATGATTTTCGAGAGATTTCCAGGAGCGTTGATGTTCAGTAGATTATTCGCGCAAATTGTGATTGATGGGAATAGTGGTGTCAGCTCAATGTTTCTTTCAGTTTTCTCAAATACTCCGTATCTGGTGGAAAGTAAGTCAACATTATGACCAAATTGTTCTAAACTTGATCTTTAGTATGCTTTAGTTTGCTTTAGTATGAACCATATTATTTGCTATGAAAATAATGCTTTACATTTTGCGTATTATGTACATTGCATGCTACGCAATTCAAGGTTAAAACTGGAGGTCAAGCAAACCTTTTTCATGCATTCTCATTGACATTGACCGCCTTTACCGCGGTATGGTATTTTAAGGTGACACTAATAATATCGAGACAATAAATTCAACATAAATGTTAGGCTTACTTCATGTATTGGTCGATGACGTTGAAGGATTGTTGAGCAGTTATGCATACGCCAACAAACAGTATGATAAACCACAACAGTTTCGCAACGAGCGTACCACTGTTTGAAATTTGAACAAGTCCTGGTATTGTCGTGTTTCTGATGAAGGTCGAAGTTTCATCTTTGCATTTTTTAAAAAGAGACTTGTTCATTTTTACTTTAACGGTCAACTCATCGTTTGCTAATAAAAATAGAAATAACATTGGTAAAAAAATATATTGAATTTCATATAATAGGAACAATGTTCAAAACTTCATTATACTAGATGTTTATAAAATATGTCATATGCGTTCAGGGATATAGAAATGCAAAAATAAATTCAGCATACAGAATTAAATATTACAGAATGTAAATTTGGAATATGGTATTACGATATAACATTATGAAATTGTGATGTCAAGACAATTAATTAAACATTTACTTATCCATGTCGAATGCACGAAGGAGGTGTGGAGTTTAGAACGTTGTTCCATTGCAATTCTCTCAAAAGTGAAATAATGTCATCCAGCGTCTTTTATAATGACTAATAGAGGGATAATATTATTATAAATAAATACATGTATTATGCTTATCTCAAGTTGAACATATGCTAGTAACTTATACCAATTACATGTTGTCACCTACCCATAATAGGTTTCCATTTAATGATATGCAAATATATTGACATGCGAGCCATACTTAAAATTACTCACAATTTCTTGTGGTTATGCAATTCTACATGTAGATTGTTGAGATTTCATGTAGGTTTTATGCCTTTTATATTTTCGTGGTATTTTTTTTAATTACAAAAAATAACTGCATGCCTAAGATAAAAGAAGTGTTTAGTCTGTTATAAAATGGACAATTTTGCGTTGATCTGATAATCAAATGAACATCGTGTAGAAAATCCATAGCACCCGTCTACTCCTCTTATTTTATAAGAGTTATATGTGTATTTTTGCAATTGGGCATTGGCAAGAGTAGCCCCTGAAATTAGGCAATCATTGTTAGCAGTGTTGCAACGCGTGTTTGTACACCATTAGGGTGCGATTATAGAAAGTTTTTTAACCGATTGCATTCCATCCGGTTCAATCCGGTTGTATTTACGTACATTTATCGAAACTATATTTTCACTATCGAGATTTTAGAATGCGAGTTAAGTGTTTTGAAAAAGCTATTCTCGCTAGTTTGAATCTACGAATCACCTGTCGCATTTTTTTTCTTAAAAAATATGATTTGTTGCACGCTTTCGCTTGTATACGAAATAGTGATGAAACTAACAATTTTATTTTCAAAATACTGTGCAGATTTACGATGTGGCTATAGTGTTTTCTCCACGCTTTTAAGTAAATTTGTAGCTGGGTGATCAGTTCGTAATCATACCACCTCGAAATAGTATATCCTCTAAGGGTTAATTGTAGTAAACTTGAGGAGAACATTTTCAAACTCATGTTTATTTCTTAATGGATATACCGTAGCATAGGCCTATGGTCCGCTAATAATAACTTCGATGGAATTTAATGCTATTGGGATAATTGGGTAGGTCTTGAATTTAGGCAGTAATTGACAGCTATAATGAAATACATGCACTACATGTATTTGCACATCATTAGAGAGAGCTAACTCAAATGTTTTTAATGTCTTTGATGGTTGCGTAGCAGCGAGCTACAGTAAGTTTAATAATCGATTAACGTAACTTTATACGCATATCGGTGTTGTTTTTTACAAGCAAGCTTAAATCTTTATTCTTGTCTAAAGCGCATGATTCAGTTAATCTAGATGTGTAAGTCGAAGTATGTCTTTGTTTGATCCGAAGAATACTATAAATCATCGGGTGTTTACGTTTAAAAAATCAATGCTAAACGCGCAGCGTTGTTTCTAGAATTAATTATTGGCTAGACGTTTTTGGAGACATTTTAGGCTTATTTTAAGAAAATTCGAATGCTTTACAATTTACAAATGTGTAAAACACATGTTAAAGCTTAGGCTATAAAATATAAAATGTATATACAATATGTAAATATGTAAAATATAGTAGAGTTGGTGTCATTGGTTATGGTGAAATAGTAAGGGTCATTAGGTCACTTTACTTCATTTTCAAAGTTTACTCGTGTAAGCGCTTGATCTAAAATTAAAAAAATAAACTATTTCATTTACAGTAAATGTTGCATTTGTTTTCTTCTTTGAATATAGTTTAAATTTACCTAGACTAATATTCGATCAATAATGATCATGATAATTAATTGCATGGACTTTAACGGGCTGCAACATTTCATTAAAAATTATTACTGATTAGTTGGAGGACCTGAGCAGTTCGGTTATGCCCTATAATACTCTTGACATTTGATACCATTACTTACTTTTTATGACGAATTGTAACCTTAACTATAATATCAAGCACACCTTCAACAATGGAATTGACATTGAATGAAAAATGTACTAGTGGTGTTGTATGCGTATTCTTCCATTGACAAGTAGTTCTTTCTCATTTAGTAACATTTCTTCAGCACATTAATTCATCCATTAATCAATTTTTTTATGATACTAGACGAGCGCTGATACTAAAGAATGTATTACATACGAGTATTTTAAATTGATCGTACATTATTGAACAACGAGTCGTTATTAAATTTCGTATTTCTCTCGCATGGCTATATAAAGTCAAGTTGTTCGTTTCATGTAATTAAAAGTTTGCATTAAATAATTAAGGTTAAAATATTTTCTTTCCAATTAGAAGATTCGTATCTGCTAAAAATGAAATTACTCTTAAAGATTTGTATTTTCTCAATCTTTGACTCTGCGTTTGTGATGTCCAGATTTTGGAATTGGGGTGTGGTTTTTGAAAAACGTTTCTCGGATATTTCGATCGCCGAATCTCCCGTGGCCATTTTTTTTGCAAAATCCGAACTATTGTGTGCCTTTTCTTGTTTACAACATGGGGATAAATGTAGATGGTTTATTTTTCAAAAAAATAATCTAAATCAAAATTTTGGTCAGTGCTTTCGTTATAATAGCTCGGTTGCATCATCAGGAAACAATATTGGATGGCCTTATTTTTCAAAGGTATTAAATTTAAAATTAACTTATTATGACTAGATCTTCTTAGTTAGGCGTGTTTAATTAAGATTCTAGATAATTTGTTATGAATTTATTATTGTACTTAAAAGTTCCTCGAATCAAAATTTATTGACATATTTAAGAAAATTGCACAATTCCCTGTTTAATTAAAATGTAGTTTAATTCATCCGCAAATCTATCAATTATATTTTTTCAGAAATCCCTCGTTCATCCGTATACACTTCCAGCTGATGTGTATAGCGACAATTTATTTCGTAAGTGAACACTATTGATTTATAATATTTCTGCATTGTATTATTATTGAAATACTACCTGGAAAACCCGGATTTGCCCGGAGAATCATACATTTGCAATAAAAATTTATCCAAAAAATTAATTAAATAAATTAAACATAATTCGGAAAATTCATGGAAGAATTATTTAATTTTGAAAAAGTCAGGGGAATTAAACGTATAAATTTTGTCAAAATCCAAAATGAATGCTTATACGTGGTTAGATCAGGGCCCTTGCAACCCTTGCCAAGTTTTAAAAATATTTCCAGATGAAGACAAGAACAAGTCAAATTCATCGAATAATTCTACCGAGTTCAGTCCCAAAATAAATCACGACTTGCGTATTATAATTGTCACGTTACAAGATGAAGACATGTCAATTTTATCGAATAATCACTTTAAATTCTAAGTCTCTTTGTCTTCAAGTTCTTAAAAGTCAGTTTGAAACTAAAAAAAGAAATCACGACTTGCGTATCATAATTGTCACTTTACAAGATGATGACTATTATCTAGAGTATTCAATTTTAATAATTTTATTATCAAATTTAAAATTTAAAAGTATCATTTTTACTGAAATGAAGGTAGGGGAGGAACATATATAAAGTACTAGCAGGAAGTAATAATACAAACAAAAATTCTGTTTGTGTCGTTAGATAGGTTGTCATAGCTAGGTGCTCTATCCATTGATAGTATTAACTTTTACCTAACACCATTTTTTCAACGAAATTGAGAGTATAGTTTTTGAATTGTAGCACCCAGAATAATACCAATCAACATAAAAATGAAGCTAATTTATGGTACTTTTTTGATATGATGAATATCAATGCATAAAATGTACCACTCAACTAAATTTAGGCCTACCAATTTACTTAACTGTAACCATTTTCACGCAAAAATGATAATAAAATATAAAATCAGCTATAGCCAGACTCGATCCCCGATAAAATACATTATGTACATGGATAATTGGCCTACTATTTAATATTTTGCATATTTGAACAAAATACAGTATAAACACAGTACGTTTAAAATTAATACATCTAAAACCTATAATTTATACTTACACTAGCGGGGAGGCCCGGCTTTTCCCGGGCTGTACTTTAAAAAACTCACCATACAATTGTATACCGATCGATACGCCGGTAAAGCCTGGCGTTGCCCGGCGAAAATTAAAGAAATCATAAACATTGACCTGGGTAATGGCGTCCTTCTTGAATTACCCCTAAGGCACACAAACGTCCATTTTGAATGATTCCTTAAGTCACATGCACGTCCTTTTTGAATGACCCTTAAGTCACACAAACGTCCTTTTTGAATGACCCCTTAAATCACACGCACGTCCTTTTTGACTGGCCCCTAAGTCACACGCAAGTCCTTTTTGAATGACCCCTTAAGTCACAAGCACGTCCTTTTTGAATGACCCCTAAGCCACACTCGCACGTCCTTTTTGAATGGCCCCTAAACAAAGCGCATGTCCTTTTTGAACGACCCCTAAGTCACACACACGTCCTTTTTGAATGGCCCCTACACCACACGCACGTCTTTTTTGAATGACCCCAAAACCACACGCACGACCATTTTGAATGATCCATTCTCACAAACACAACCACCCTCACGACCACATGTTTTCTATTTTATATATTAGATACATGTACTAGCGGTAATACCCGGCCTTTCACGGGTAAAAATTGTTGTTTGATTTTCTAACCCCT
>JAQGBX010005017.1:0-14373 GCA_034698745.1 Megaphyllum sjaelandicum | reverse complement strand
TTGAGAAAAAGTGCGGACTATACATGAGGGCGGACTATACACGAGGGCGGACTATACTCGCGATTTTAGGGTATTTTCATTTGCTTGAATTCAATATTATGATAACTTTCTTGTGCACTCACTCACTCGTTCAGTTCATCATGGACAATACTCTTACCGAAAAATTAAGGTGCAAAACTGTGGGATTTTGCTAAAAGCAAAATGTGGGATTTTAATGGTGGAAAACTGAAGAAAAGGTTCACTTTCTACGCTAGTTTGCCCTGTAAAAACCACACTTGGCTTCGAGGCAAAAAGGTGGAAAAGTGGTGGATTTTACGTGGAAATTTTTTGATGGATTACACGACGATTTCTGGTGGATTTTTTTAAAGGATAACGTATGGGACCCATTGCTAATGGTCCTATGCGTTATGAGACCCCAATAGCAATGGGAATCATAAATATGATAATTATGATATCATATGGTAAGAGCACGTTATCAATTAAAAAATGTACTTGATAATTAGTGTCGCCTAGTTGTAAGGGTCTGCAATGCAACTACGCGAAACTTTCGAAATTGTGTTCAAGGACACTTAATTGCTAACGTCCTCTCATCCATACATTGTAATGGGTTCCCTATGGGTTCCCGTGTTTAATGATATATTTGATTAAACAATTAAAAATTTATGTTAATTAACAGTAGTTATTTAATATTACTTATTACATTATTGCTTTTGTTAGCTCAACATTTATAGACACAATTTCTTTTTAAATAAATTGCTGGAACTTGCCTGGTTTTGATCCTGCAATCTACCATCCACGCATCACGGAGACATCATGTCATGACTTGCTTCTTCAACGTGTGTTAAAATGATAAAGGGGAATCGAATGACTCATGTATTCCAAAAGGTTGACAACTGGTGGATTTTCGTGGATTTATTTTGGTAGAATACTCGAGGATTTCTGTTGATTTTTTCCATGAAAAAATTGACTTCGAAAATACTTAAAATTCTCATGCATGAGATACATTGTTAATGGGGCACACACTGCCATTTGCTAAAAGTTGACAAAATTTCAGGAAATGCAAATTTTGGCAAAAATAACAAAATCAAATACTGATTTTTCGTAAAATTTGATTCAAATTTTGTCAAAAAATTTGATTTTTTTTTGGTCAAATGACACACATACTGTGATGTCTCCATAGATGCTTGGAGTAGGATCGAAAGCAGGTAATTTGTTCTGATTGTATCAAAGCTAGTTAGAAAAGTGTTCGCGATACTTCCTCCTCAACATTCAAACACATTGTCAAGCTCAGTTTGAAACAAATGAGTCATGCATGCTGGTTGGTGAAAGACGATCGACGCAGTTATTGCAAAATTCCGCTGATAAATGGATCAAATTTTCAGACTCAAAGCAACGAAATTGGGTATTATTAAAAATTCAATGTCTTTCGATGTCTGCCTCTCCAAAAAGCAATTTATCAAGGGCCTGAAGATGTGCTTAGGCAGCACGTATTTCAGTTTTAACCAGGTTGCCTATCGCCAGACATTTGGGATGGCAATGGGATCTCCCATCTCCTCCGTGATCGCCAATTTGGTCATGGAGGACCTGGAGGAGTTCAGCAGGGTGGAGATTGAGGACTGCACAACCCTTTATAAAAGGTATGTGGATGATATTTTTGCTATCATCCACAAAGACAAGGTGGATAGACTACTCCAGAGACTTCACGAGTACCATCCGCGCCTTAAGTTTACTATCGAGAGAGAGAAGGATGGGAGCCTTCCGTTCCTCAATGTGAGAGTAGTTAAAACTGAGGGGGGAATTTTAACCATGGAACTGTATAAAAAGCAACACTAACTGCATGCGGTATTTAGATTTTCTGTCAGAACACCCACTGAACATTAAACGTCGAGCTAGATATATATATATTATTTTTGTTTTGGTGCTTGTCTGATGATTAATCTCGTCGTTTCTGTTCACTGGGCTTCCATAGGTTTTCTTTTTCTTTTTCTTTGGCTGATTAAATTTGGATGCGTGGCCTTAATGTGGTACCTCAACATTAAAATTGCGGGGGAATATAACGTGGAAATTTAGGGCAAAACAGCTTAAAAAACGTAAAAACGCTGAAACCTTAGGTAAAAACTCTTGAAATTTTTAGCAACTTATTGATATGACTTTTTATAGGTAAAACTGTTGAAATTTAGCAGCAACTAGGTAGGACCTTAACGTTAACTTGTGGTAGAAACGTCAAAAAATAGGGAAATTTAGTATAAACTTTGAAATTTTAAAGACAACATCTGTTAGAATTTAGCCAAAAATTTTGTTCACCTCTATACACTCTGAAATTTAGTACTGTTAGTCGTGCATGTTTCTATTGCTCATTTATCTCAGAGATTATTTGGTGGGTTTTGTAAAGTGATATTGGGGGAACTGGTATGGGTCACCACATGTATTTTCAACCTTGTAAACATTGGTGGTTCTTGGAAAATTCGTTAAAGTGGCCTTGATAAGTGGTGGACGCCACCCACCTGGTGGGGGTTTTAGTCTTCACCTCAAGCTCGCAGACGATAGCCCACCCTTGAATTCACCCCCACCCCAAAGCTGTGGTCATGGGATAAGGAGCCAAACTTTTGTGTGGTCTCCTATTTTCTCATGAACTGGGATGTTTATCCAGATTTTGGACCTGTTTATTATTCAGAAGGTATGAGTTTAACTTCGTTTCTCTGCCTGAACCTTTCCAGGCGACCTAAATTATTTTACATGCTTAAAATTTTTTTAAAAAAACGTAAAAAAAACGTGGGAATTAGGGTGCGAGACAGGGAGAAACCCTGTAAAATTTTGAGAAAATTAGCGCAATAAAATATACCCGCATGTGTTAAAAAAACCTAGAGGGGGATGTGGCGGACTTTGTGAATAATTATGAAGGGGGGAATTTGCTCAAACGTGAAACTTTGTGACAGGGGGCCGGAGGGGGGGTCAAATATAATCGATTTTTGTGTGACGTAATTTATGCATGGCCCCATACCCATTGTGAAATTTTTTAATTATTCAAATTTTTCATGGTGTCCAAAATACTTTATGGAGCCACTGTATACAGTATTTTATTTCAAGTTGATGGATCCTCGAGCTGGAGTTTATAGGCCTACATGCATGCGCCTGCACGTGTGATTTATGGATACATACATGTATGGCCTTATTTTATACATATTTTGTATACATGTCGATCCATAACCCAGGAAAGATTAAACATTAAATACAGATTAAATACAGGTTAATACATTAACCCTCTGATGACTACCATACTTTTGTGACGCTAATGTCCACTTGGGGTCAAATTGAAATATTGCTATTTAAAATAAAATTTTGATAGGGGGGTTAAAATGACATAAATAATATTGGAACTGTTTTTATCATTATAAACACAATATTTTGGTATTTATTAAAGAAAACCCCAAGATAATAGCGTGCGCAACTCCTGGTTGGCTGGCTGCTCTAGGAATTGCAGCTCTTCTTTTCAGGTGGTAATCTACCAGGCTTCGTATGGAAGTTTCTTTCATTTATTTTGTATTGTTACACTAAGGTATTACTAAAAAAATTAAAATAATTTTGGAACTCTAATGCCCAGTTAGGGTCAAACAAGATTTTCATGCTAAAAAACAATGAAAACGTAATTATTTTTAAATTCCAATGAATTGTTCATCAAGATTCACAATATTTAGGCAAAGTCATAAAGCCATAAAAATTACAAAAAATTATCAAAAGCAGAGGAGCATTTTTGCCATGCTGGGGTCCCATTTACCCCAGGTATTCATCTGAGGGTTAAACCCAGGAAAGATTGAACATTAAATACAGGTTAATTACTGTGACATATTTGACCCTTACCTCGATCAACTTGCTCCATAATTGTCATCGTAATTAAGAGTTCGTCTAGCTCGCGGCCGTGGATGCGGCACAAGCTTTTTAGAACGCGTTCTATGGAAATACTCAGGGCAACAAAGCCAAGCTGCTACAAGAAGCGAGAAGAGACCCAGAGGTGCGAAAGCGGAGGGTGTTCAAGGCTGCGGAAATCGAACTGCCTCTTAGCAGGAAGGAGAAGCGTTCCGATGTTCCGTTCCGGAAGAAACCTGCTCGAGGTTAAGTTCATGACACTGCTGGGGAGACCTATAATCCGGCATTGGCTCCGCTGGATTTCAGTCGTTTGAGAGGGCAGGACGGTGAACGTCGTTGGGAGAAAGAAAAGCGAGCCAAGCCGATAGACATTAAGGTCCTACAGCAAGCGCAAAATTTAATCGCTCTGATGAAAGTGAATAGTCCTCTAATGGGAGGACCGAACAAACCGTTGCATAACGAGGCAGATTTCCATCGCGTGGACATGCCACCTTAACGAACAACTCATTCGGCACTCGGGGTGGTGATGCTGTCGAGTGAGTTTGGGGCAAAAGTGTTTGTTTTAAAGTGGGTGTTGTTTTAAAACGTTCGTGTATTTTACAATTTGTATGATTAATAAAACCCCAATTTGTCATAAAAAGCTCGTGCCGCAATATTCTATTCGATTCCTTTTCCAATTATGTTTTCCATTTTTAACGGCATTACAGAGAGAAAAAACAAATGTCATATATTGTGTGCTGAAAGAATTAAATGAGTGAAACCTTGTGAACCTTTGCAAAGCTTCTGTGGTAAGATGTTAAGCCATACGATATTTCCTTGTTTAACTGGAATGCGGTTTGTGTAACGAATTAAGGAATTTTCAGAATCGAATCTTACTTGTAAAAACATGCACTGATACATCGATCTGTACGTTTTTTAATATTGCTCTTTTTCTCATTCACGGTCCTTAAATACGTCATGATACGTATACATGAAGTAAATGTTAAAAAAAATTAATTTTTTTCATTATAGATAAAAAGTACTGTACTGTGAGAGAGGTGAGTGGGTGTTAAATATATCTTGGCTTATCTTCATCCCAGTCAGTTGTTGTCAGTATTTTTTTTCTATGTTAATCTGCTTGACCTGAATATTTATGATTAAATCTATAAAGGTTGAATTTGATTTAAAATATAATTAAAATATGAACTATGGAGCAGCTAGCTGGCGCTGTACGTTGAATCCTTCACCATATCCCACTTGAGCTCTTAAATATTTGCTCTAGATATACACTCTTGAATATGCCAACACTGCATGACTCCACTCGATGGAATGGGAGAGGAGCTCCTGTCTTTGACCTACAGCCTAATGATTCATCCAGAAGACCATGCTTTAGTTTACTGGATACACGAAGCGAAAACATCGATCGTGCACATCGACGACATCATGGGCAAAGACGTTCCGCAAAAAGCTTTCACGAAAGTTAAATGGGGGCCAGGCGGTGAAACGTACGATGCAAAAGTGTTATACTATGGTAAGTTTAATTTAATTGACAAATATAAATACAAGACGATTGCGCCGCTTGAAGCCTACTTTTGCTTAAATTGCAAATTCAATTAACTACAATGTTAACTTAAGGTAATTAATGATTATGTATTTATTGAATTAATAATTTTCTAAAATAATTAAAACATGAAACAATTGGACTACATGAAATGTTGACAAAACGATTGAAGAATGTGTTGGAAAAAGGTGTACCATAATATGCAGTCGTGACATCATGCCCCAACCAACTTTTCTGACATTTACCAGCAACTTTTGAAAAGCATAGTCAGGATAACTAACCTGGATTTTAATGGGGGAGCGTCGATTGATCTGCTTAACTAGCCTTGCTGATGCCTATGCTCATGCAATTTGTGACAGATACCAAACATCGTTTTATTACCAATCTCAACATTATTAAACCAAATTAGTGTTTTCAAAGCCTACTTGTAGAATATTCATTGGGAAAAGTAAAACTTTTGGGCAAACCTCCAGCATTAGGAATGGCATTCCAAGACAGTCTAAGAGTTACGTTGGGGTTGCTCGTAAAAAACTTTTTCATGAATTAATAATATATTGGATTTTTGACATCTACAGTTATGTATTTGTATCATTTCAGGTTTCGTTACTCGTAAATTTAAGGGCAGTTTTCAAGGAAAATCTGTCATGTCAGACAAAGAATTTGGCGTGTACATGAACAGAAAATTCGGCATTGCCAGGAACATGTTCAAGAAGAGCATCACTAAACAAAGATTTGGTGAGTGAACTACATGTAAATTATTTACATAACCTGGTCCAGTGAAAAAATTATTTCAACAACCTAAAAATATCGAATAACTCAATAAATAATTACATTTGTGCAATGAGAAAATTACTCAAACAAATGAAAGATAATCCATACACTAGTTTCTGAAACTTTGTGCTTAAAACGATGAACATTACTCCAGTTATGATTACCAGATACTTATATATAGATATTTGACTTATCAGTCCTTTTATTCTATTAAATTATTGCACAACTAAATGATAATATCGAAGGAGTTTGAAGGAGTTCTACGACGAGGTTATCGACAATCTTCCAGCCAGCTTCCATTATGAACTTTTGAACCAGTCTCCACGTGAATTTAAATTTTTGCCAAATCTGTTTGATGATCTAGTTGATCCTATGAGTGAGTAATGTGCAACCTGTACTTTTTGGGGTTTGTCCCTTTCCAATCTAGCTGTTGTGTTCCCTATGGTGTTACTTCATGAATCTGCTTAGATTTTCATGGTATTCTTGGTTGACCTCACTCTATCATCTCCCAGGTGGGGTGTGTGTTTCAAGCCAAAACATGGAGCCACGTGCTGCATTATGCAACATTTTGATTAAACTTGTATTTCATGATTGCAGGCACTTTTTACCATTTTATAAACATTCATTCATGCTTTTGCCAATTTACCCATGTTAGTAATTGTTAGACTATGTATCAACATGTAAAAACATGTCTTTCTCTGTCTGGTAGTGCCAGCTTGGCCTCCAGAAAAGAGTATATAAAGGCATAGGATTCTAGAATCCACAAGTTCTTTTGTAGAAGCCATACATCACACTGCTGGCTCATTTTGCTCCTAGCTAACCATGCTATGGACAATTTCTTTTGCAATGGCAAGTTGTTTTCAATGTGTTAAAAGTTAAACCAGTTGTATATCACTTATCATCCTGCATAAAATGTACATAAAAGTCTTCATATGGAATATTAACGTTTTTCTCACTTTAATTCGAATATCCAACATTATTGGCAACATCTGGATACATCTCAACAAATCGACTTCTATAACATCCAACAAAAGAAGTAAAGTGTTAAGTATAAACTATAAGTATTTTACAAACTGTAAATAGAGCTATCCGAACTCTACAAGATATTAGGATTGAGTCATCGGTGATGACGACCTCTCATTACTTAATAAATGTACATGTAAACTTTTCTTAAGGGGGAGAAATGTAGGAAATTCATTTATTTTTAAAATCATTTCACCATTTTACTGCAAAATAAATGCAATTAAATGGTGAAATGATTTTAATTTAACGTTGTAATGATTTTGTAATTATAGCAATAATATTGTTACATTAAATTGTGTTTTTTTGCAATTTTAAGTGATAATTAATAATAAATAAGTATTTTTAATTAATTAAAGGTAATTAAACTGGTCATCTTGGTAATGAACTGTTACACAATTGATACAGTTAATTACCAAAATATAGCGAATAAATCACATTTTTTAATGATGATTTTTAAGTGATTTATTCGTTATATTTTGGTAATTAACTGTATCAATTGTGTATTAGTTTATTACCAAGATATGACCAGTTTATGATGATGATGAATTAGTCATTTAAAGGCGATAAACTGATAATTTTCTGATCACCCTCGTGACGAGTTTATTACCAGTTTATTGCCAGCATTTTCTGTTAATAAACTGGTCATGAGGATGATTAGAATATGACCAGTTTATGCTGATGATTTTCTGTTAATAAACTGGTAATAAACTCGTTACGAGGGTGATCAGAAAACTGATCAACTGGTAATAAACTAATACAATTTTGAAACAAAAATGACCAGTTTATGACCATCGAAGTGACTAGTTTATTGCCAGGATTTTTCTGTAAGGGAACGTACGAATGAGTCACGTTACATCTTGCTTTAATTAACCCTTGGACATGCATAATGCTGTACTTTTTTGGTTTTGTGTTTTTTTACTACATGTATCCGTCTTCGCGTTTAAGTGTAGTTTACATCTTTATTTTTTAATGTAATTCACGCATTCTTTGTATAGTGACCACTGATGATCAGTGACCAACATAGCATTTTTTTTGGTGGTCACTATTAGCGGGTTTTTTACTGTATTGTAGTCATATTCCAAGTAATATATCAATAACCATGCATAACGTTACTTATACTGAATACATATACTATACCTTTCGTTTACGAAAATCTGCGAAATTAAAAAAAATAAATTCAGAAAAGATTCAAAGTGCGTTTATTTATGTTTTGGATCTGACGTCAGATTACGCAACATTTCGTATTAGACGTTAACCTAGCTCTAAAAGGGGGTCGTTCATAAAGTCCGTAACATACGCTTAGGAGCTATTCAAAAAGGACGTCGGCAAAATTTGCCCAAATACGGTAAAACCTGTTAAGAGTGACCACCAAAAAATGCTATGTTGGTCACTGTACACAGGTGGTCCCTATACAAACAATGCCTGAATTAAATTAAAATAATGAACATGTAGACTGTAATACACGTAGTAAAAAAAACCACAAAACCAAAAAAGTACGGAATCATCATGTCCAAGGGTTACAGCAAGATGTAACGTGACTCATCCGTGATCTGTTCACTTTTTAAGGTACATTGGCAATGGAAAAATTGCAAAAAAGACAACACACACTGCTCACTGAACACAATGGACAGGTGGTCTTGGTCACTATACAGAGAATTTTTATAAAGGAAATGTACGCTAGAAAAACAATACATTAAAGAGTGGTCAACATAAACAGGTGGTCACTTTCCAGGTTTTACTGTGTAATCATAAAAAAGAAGCACTCGCTCACCATTTAGTTCAATTTTTCGCAATTGTCATGAGGCTTCTTGCATCGATGTGAGGCAGCACCTCGAGCCTTGCCGTGCCAGAAGAATGTCCTCGGAATTGTACTTTATGTAGCGCGACATATGCCAGAAATGTTTTCCTGGGAAACTGGCGAAGGAAGTCACGTACGTTAATACGATCTAGAAGAAGGCCACGTAGGGCGCTGCATAAGTAAAAGCCACCAGATCGAGGGTCTATCGGAATGATGCTCGCACCTCCACCGTGTAAGAACCCCGCTCCAGGTCTCCGACAGAAGGACAACTCGTAGATTAAAATCACAAATTATGAGACGTTTATTCGCAAAAGCGGGCCAAGGGCCCGTTACAAAAACTTACGAGCACCCAACCGGGCGAAAGGTTCCAACGTATAGGAAGAAATACAAAATTTACGCTAGCGAGATTCCGAGCAAGGAGATGTTGGCTCTGAAACTGTAATCTCTCATTCCCGAAGCACGATTTGCGGGAATGTCCCCACATTCTTAGAATTTTGACCCAATAACTTCAGGGACACGGGTCCTGGCACTAACGATAGCACATTTCCAATGAGACTAGAATTATACTTTTTCCGGAACTTTCCACCAACATTTTGTAAAAATTCAGTTTCTTATAAAACAAGAGAATTATTTACTGCTCATCGTTCACAGTTCATACATTCTGGAAATATTTAAACTTGACTTACAACGTTTCGAAAGCGAGATACTGTTTCAGAGTAGATGGAATTTGCAAATCGTTGAGGCGATTCCGGAACTCCATCCCATAGCATTTGAGAAAGGCTCTTCGGCAGAAGTTGGTCAATTTCGGGACCTCGGTTCTCAAAGCCCGCATGCGTTCAAGAATGGATGGATCCTGCACTTGGAGCACTTCTTGCAGTGTCATCCAATCGCTAAGAGATATCGAAGCTCCAGCTGCCAAAAGCAACTCCGTAAGATGGTGGTATCTGTGTCGGATCGCGTAAGATACGGGCGTCGAACCCGACTCGTCCTCGATGTTTACCGAGCATCCTGCCCTGATCAGTACGAGTGCCGCCGTTTCATCCTTAAACAACACAGCGATATGTAATGGCGTGTAGCCTTTTTTTGTTCTTGCATTGACGTCGCATCCGAAAGTCAGCAGCATCTGAATAGCCTCCAACCTGAAACCTCGTCTAAAAAACCAATTTCCTTTGTCGACGACATGGAGCGGAGTCTGGCCTCTATCGTTACAGAGGTGGACGTTAGCGTTTGCCATCAGTAGATCGAAGAGCAATCGCAGGTTCACCTTTCCAGCGCCAGCGACGAACAGCAATGGCGTGTTGCCGCAAGGACCTCGGACGTTTACGTCCGCGCCTTTTTCCACCAAGAAACTGGCAATCTGCCAGTTGCTAATGTCGCAAGCATGCAGAAGAGGAGTAAAGCCCCTTATGTCGCGAAAATGTACATCGGCACCAGCATCGACCAGAATTTTGACCATTACTGAAAAAGTGACAAAGGATATCGAGCTCAACGAATGGCTGGAGCAAGAGGGAATTATCGAAAAATTTTGCTGGACAAGGGATGCAGGTTTCAGTTTAGACAGACAAAGATATGCAATTGAGGAACGAGAAGAGGCGCCGTCTATAATACGGGTTTTTCCAACGCAAGTCGCAAGAGCGATCGTGTACCGTGGAATGAAACTATGATCCGCTTCCATGGTTTCACGCAACGCCCCTCTTCTGCGGCTTACACGGAACGTTTCACTTCCGCATTTCTCACGGAACGCTCTCCTTTTGTGGTTTACGATGAAAGCGAGACCTTTCCAATTCCTCGCGAAACAAAACAGCTTAAAAATGCTGAAACGCATCGAGCGCTGCTCTTTCGAAATTTTACTTGCCTAATGAGTTTTTTCCAGAGGCCAGACATAACGCCGATATTCCTAGACCCGTCGACTGGTTTACGTCGGCTCCTTGACTCAGGAGTTCAGACACCGTTCCCACCTGGCCATCCCTTGCCGCGACGTGCAACGGGGTCAATTCGAACATCAAATCAACTGGGTTGACGCTTTGATCCGACTGCGTAGTAATTTTAGGATTGAATAAATCTGAAAATTAGACGAATATAAATCGAAGATAAGAGAGAATCAACCTTCCATTTCAAGGAACGTCACATTCGAGTGACATACATTAAAACTCACCACGAATGAAAGTCACTGTCCATTCCAAAAATTCTTTTATGTTGAAATTGAGATACATGTACAGTAAAGTCTGGAATAGTGACCACTTTTTTGGTGTACTGTTTTTTCTGGTGTACATTTCCTTCATAAAAATTCTCCGTATCGTGTAGGCTATAGTGACCTGCATGCAGCGTGTGCCGCCAATGTACCTGAAAAAGTGACCAGATAACGGATTTTGTAGTTTTTTTACTACGTGTATTACACTCTAGATGTATAAGGGCTGTGTACATGTTCATTATATTTATAATTAAATTCAGGCATTATTTGTATAGTGACCATCTGTGACTGTACAGTGACCATTAACATAGCATTTTTTTTGGTGGTCACTTAACAGGTTTTACTGTATTTAGCTATGAACACAGCTGTATGATTTTCACGTAGAGCCACTGTACATGCACATAGTCATTCCTAGTGACCACTGAAAGCAGACATTCAAATTATAATCCAAAGTGACCAAAGACAGCCTACTGTACATGTTAGTGTTACGTACTTGAGTATACAGTAATATATAGAATTACAGATGTACTAAAGTTTTCAAGTTTTCTGTCGAGTGTTCTAACGTACCTTAATTTCGTTGGACTTTTGTAGAAAAACTTTTCCTGAAATAGTTTTGGGAAATGGATAAAAGATGGAGACGTCAGATTAAAAAGTGCAGTTTTTCGCATCGTACCCGTGTCTAGAAAGCATAGGGGGCCATTCATAAAATGACAATGTAACAGGTTTCCCCCCAGACCTGGAAAATTTGGAAAAGTCAGAGAAATGGAAAATTACCTGGAAAAGTCAGGGAAGTACGGTTAGATTTTTTTCCACGTTTTCTGAGAATTAAAAGTCAAACTTTTCCACGTTTTCGGAGTACAAATTAGCAAAACTGTCCCCATTTTCCGAATACAAATTCCCCACTTTGTCCGAGCACAAATTTTTAACATTTTCCAAATACAATATTTTCCCATTTTAAATTGTCGTTATTGAATTTTGAACAAAAATATTTTCCAGTGTCAATTTTGGAAAATATATCAATTTTTCACGTTGTCATTGGTCAGAGAATTTTTTTTTAAACTTGGAAATTAAGAACTCTTTTTTTAACAATCAAAATTTCAACATTCGGATTCTCTCGAAATTTTTAAAAACATAAGCAATTCCCGCGCGCCGGTCTTTCTCGGTAAAAAAAATTAGTTGATTTGTAGTTTTGGTTGTGAGATTCCGAGAATGAGTCCAGAAAAACAACTTACCCTGACTTTGCAAAATCAATGATTTTGCACAATTTACTAAATGACAATTTAAAAATTATCCAAAAAATAGCGTGAATTTTTTTTTTAAATTTTATGAATTTGCGTTCGGGACAAACGTGGCAATTAGAAATGGGAAAATATTAAGGTTTACGAATAGAGCTTCTGATCTAACTTACGTTCAATTTCGTTGACTTTTTAAAAATAAGTCATTCGCCCCGGTCTATTCTCTGACTTTTTTTACACATCTATTAAGTTCCTTGACTTTTCCAAGTTTTCCGGGTCTGTAGGTAGTAGGTACCCTGGAGTCGACGGTGTGCCATTCTGGAAAAAACTTTAAAAATCAAAGTCAAGAAAATCGAAATGCAAAATCTTAATTCAAATTGTCAATTTCTGCAGTATTTTATTACTCATCCAGACTCGGATAAAGTACGACCAACAAGAGGCATCGTGGTGAGACTCATCTTGTGCTGGTCTTATCTTAACTCACAAAAACGACTTAAATAGAAAAATTTGCAAAAATAAAGGATAATAGTCACGATAATCGTGAGGCAACATCTCGTCGGTGTCCATCTTACAAGATTTCGTAACAAAGATACCTCTTGATCGGAGGGGGTAAGGGCAGCTCGTCGATGCGACTTCGAGTCTGGATCCCGTGGCGATCGTAGAAGGCCCTTCTGCACATGTTGGACAACTTCGGGAATTCGGCACCCAGGACCAGCAACCGCTCCAACATCGATGGATCCTCACTCTCGAGCAAACTTTTTATGTCCATCCAGTCTTCGCGAGGGATCCGTTCACCGGCAGCCAGGAGTAGCTCCACGAGAGGGTAGCGTTTAAACTTGATGGCGTGAGACATGGGCACCCTGCCATAACGATCCGCGATGTCCACCTTGCAGCCAGCTCGGATCAACATCAGTATCATTTTCCGATCATCGTATAAGAAGGCCTTAAGGAGAGGCGTGGCCCCGTCCGATTTTTCCTTGGCATCGATATCGCACGGGTAAGACAGCAGAAGCTTCGTAACATCCCAACTGGCATCGTCATGAAAAAAATGATATCGCCTTTCGACGATGGCGTGGAGAGGAGTCTCTCCATCATCATAGTCACAGGCCTTGATGCTGGCCTTGGCTTTAAGCAGGGCGGAGATAAGTGGCACGCTTAAGGATGGGGCAAAGATGGCGGACAGAAGAGGCCTCGGGCCATTTCTACCACCAGCGTTCACATCTGCGCCTTTTTTTACCAAGTAACAGCCGATGCTGCCATGGCCATTTTCGCAAGCGTGCATAAGAGCCGTTTCCCCACCCATGTCGCGACGATCGACATGAGCTCCAGCCTCCACCAGCATTTTAACCACGTCTGAAATGGTAAACCGAGAGAAGAACTCAACGAATGCCAGGAGCAAGAGGGAATCACACGCGAGAAATTTCTATTATCGTGGAACGCTCGAAAGTTCCACCGCCGAAGAATTAACGGAACATTGCGATTCCGTGGTTATGACGGAACGTTAAGCTGTAGCTATAACAGATTGAGATTGACTCACCTAAAGAGGCTCCTGTAGGCCTAGAGGTCGCCGTATGCAGAGGCGTTTGTTCCCATTCTGTCAACTGGTTGACGTTAGCTCCTTGACTCAAGAGTTGAGACACCTTTTCCACGTGACCATCTTCTGCCGCTTTGTGCAACGGAGTATATCCGTACTCATCATCATCTTCGTCGCTGCAATCCGACAACAACCCCATCGTTTCCACGTACTAAACGGATGAACAAAAATTACGTAACAAAAAATTAATAAATCGAATTGTTCCGGTCACAAATAATCAGTACTCACGATGTCAGTACTTACATTTCATAAGAGCTGCACATGACAATGGCACATGGGCTATATATTGGCATGTGCAGATTTGAATTTAAAATGAGTTCTAGTTCTCAGTTCTCCCAGATTTGAGAAGTTAGTAAT
>JAQGBX010005016.1:0-14375 GCA_034698745.1 Megaphyllum sjaelandicum | reverse complement strand
TGAACATCCCCCCCCCCCCCCCACTTTTTTATTTCTTTTATGCTTATTTATTGCCATTTGCTTTTTATTCTGGGTATTGTATCGTTTTGGCAAAATAAATATAATATTTTGAGATTATTTTTGACGTAAACCCTGCAGAAACGTCAGAAAACCCCATCCAGCAAAGCATTGTCTTGCCACGTTTTCATGGCAATGTCCCGTTCACTCTTAAATCATTAACAACTTTTTATTAATAACGAAATAGTCACAGCCCTATTTGTGTTTATCTGTTTGTGTTTATCAAAAATAATCACAAATGCAATTTTTCTAAGATATGAACATTGCCCACAGACTTTTCATTAAGCTGTATTTACTATGTACATGTAGACGTTCAAGATTGTTCCAATCTTTTCGTGCGTTTGTATTTTTCCGAAGTTTTGTTTTATAGCCGATGTTTGTATAAAATCACCTATTGACTTTCCACTTGTAAATATTTATATTTTAATAAAACTTTTCATTAATCGATCTATTTCGGACAACATGTCTAAATGTAAACAACTGGCTGCAAATTATCGTTTGAAAAACACGCTTATCAGCATTGTTTTTTCGACAATTTTTTAAACCGAACGAAAGTTGGTACTTGTTTAGATGCATACAACTATGCGTCATTTCTTTCTATAGTTTCCAAAGAGGAAGTTTAGAAATCTATTTCATTCATACGAATATCCCCAAGGTAAATTACCTTTAAACAACTCTATTGCACGTATTTTGCAATTTAACTATATTTGCAAATTTATTGGAATTGCAGTGGTGATATTTAGTAACTGTCGCTCGCCCTATATAAATAAAAACGTGCATTTTTAGATCCTGAAAGAATTTATGGTTCGCGAGTCCACGCAGTTCTCTCAAAAATGGACATAACAGTAAATGAAAAGGTAAGCACACTTGCGCATGTACACGCTTCTTTGCTTCCCGCTAATAACACCAGACCTGGAAAAGTCAGGGAAAAATGGTTTATTTTGAAAAAGTCAGGGAAATTCAATGCAGTCATGACGATCCAAATTTTCGGAGTACAGATTTACAAAATTTTCCACGTTTTCCATGTACAAATTTATACAATTTCTCGCGTTTTCTGAGTATTAATTTGCAGAATTTTCCACGTTTTCCTAGTACAAATTTGCAAAATTGTCCATGTTTTCCGAATACAAATTTGCAAAATAAATTTTCCATTTTTTCTGTGAACAAATTTGCAAGCTTTTTCACGTTTTTTCCCGTTTAAAAACATTTCTACGTTAATTTTCAAAATTGTCGTTAGTAAATTTAAAGAAATATTTACCAGTGTCAAATTTTAAAAATGTCCATTTTTCACGTTGTCATTGGTCAGGGAATTTTTTTTAAAACCTGGAAAAGTCAGGGAAGTTGAAAATAAAATTTCTGGGGGAACCCTGACATACTGTTTAGACATTACATCTGTAATTCTGAAATTTAAGGATTTTCAGAAAAAAATGTGGGCCATAATCAAACACGAAGTCATTGATGGAATATTTTTATATAAATTTAGGAATATCCTTCGTTTTGACATTATAAATGTATTTTATCAACCTGATGAAATTTCCACTGCTACATATTTTTCATCAACTTTTTCACAGTAAATATTTATAATAAACATTGAGTAAACTGCCCCAAATTTGTGGAATAAAAGGGGTTGACCTTGATTTGACGGGAAACTCCACTTGGTGATTCTTGTTTCATACATGTATTTCGTTATCAAATTACATGAGAACTAAATAACTGATTAGATTCGAAAATGTGTGACGTTTGGCATTGACATCATGAGAAGTATAGTCAATATTTCAGATAAGTCATCCATATCGCGCAAACGTGCTCGACCCAGGCGCTTGAATTTGTTGTGGTCTCTTAGGAAATTTCCAAAAAAATGCAAAGGCAATTGTCGGTAATTCGCCATTCTGCGGACATGAGTAAGGAAAATCAGACCAAACTAGAATTGCGATTTAAATGCTCGAAACTAGTAGGAAAAGATATCAACACGAAAGCAAATGCCATGGCTGTGATATCCACAGAACAAGGTGGAAAATGGATTGAGGTAAGCATTAATAAGCTTGTGATAACATATTTTCTAGAAATATTACATACATGTAATGTGGACTAACTTAATTGTGTTTGCTGAAAATAGTTTTAGCATGCCAGTGTACAGAATACAGACATTTATTAATTCATTCTTTGTGCACTGATGACTTTAGTGAATAATTTTAGTAATTTCTTATGCAAAAATTGCCGAATTTATTGCCTTAAATTTACATTTGATGAAACACGATCAAATGCTTTAGGGAAATTCTTTGGTATGACTCCGATATCAAGGTCTGACGGTACATCATGAATTACAACTAAAATCTTATCTCTGGGCCTTCCTTACTTCTACGATGCTTTGTTGAAATACAAATATTTGTTTTGGGACAAAATTCACGGAAATGCAATGTTTGAAATATTCCAATGAAATACAAGTTTTCATGCATTTTGAATAATAATATTGATTTCAGATTGAGCGCACAGAAACGATCAAGAATTCTTCAGATCCTGCCTTTTCGAAATGCACTAAAATCGATTATAACTTTGAAGAAACCCAAAACATGAAATTTCGGATCTATGATACCTCGACGAGTAACCCAGAACCGTCAGAGAATCACTTTTTGGGAGGTTTGACCTGCACTTTAGGACAAGTAAGCCAGTGTCTGATCTCGATATTTGAATGAAAGTTGAAAAATAAAATGCTGTAGAAATAATTTTTAATAACCAATTTTCATGTAAATGTAGATAGTGGCAGCCTCGCCATTCACAAAACGACTGATATTTGACAACGGAGCATTTGCAGGAATTAGTTCAATAACTGTAAGTCACATTAAGTGCACTTTTGCCTTCTGCAGCGATTGTTCTACTTATTAGTGACACAATTTTTGTTGTGTATTTTTACAGATTTTCATAGAAGAACAGGCAGAAAATAAAGAACATTTCGAATTTAAATTCTCGGCTAAAGGTCTTGATAATAAGGCAAGTACAACAAGCATTGAGCCTTAGATCAGGACTATTTACAAATATTATTAGCTTGCTGACTCGAACACAACACTTTTTTATTCCGATTCAAGGATGTGTTGAGCATCTCCGATCCTTATTTAGAAATGCACAAAAGACTGCCGAACGAATCTTGGGAGCTATTGCACAGAACCGAAGTGAGTTAACTGCTTTACTTAAAAAAATATATATATTACGATAAAACGGGAAAAATTATAATTTTTATCCTTTATTACAGGTTAAGAAAAATACATTGAACCCAACATGGGACGCCTTTAAAATAGCCAAAAAAACCTTGCTGAATAACAATTTCAGTGAAGAAATTAAGGTAAAGTAAAAATTGTGGTTTGTCAAAAAAAAAAAAAAATTAGAATTGAAATTTCAGAAAAATTTTGAAATGTTATTGCGTTGCTGGTTGGAATCTGGAAATGGAATTCATTGATAAAGAATCTCACATTATATCAGTATTGTAAATCTGCTTTCAAGGTACTGTACGGTATATGCGTTGTATACTTCGAATTGATAAAGGAGGTGAATCGGAATGTGTTGTTTTCTGGGAAAAATATAACTAATGTACTTCAAACGTCAATATTATATTCGTGTCAAAGACTTTGTTAATGAAAAAATGCTTATTATCTTATTAAAAAATTAAAGTATAATTTTTAATTAGAAAAATTTAAATATACAGCGTGAGTAAAAAGTCTCTTCACATCCCCTCCCCTTCCCCCCTTCCCAAAATCAACAGAATGGGTGCAAATATGAAAAATGGGATATGGGAAACATATACAACTTGTAGTAACCAGAGGTTGAGGAGTGCAATGGTGCCCAAACCATTTAACCTAGGTCTTAAACGGTAATAGCTACGAAGAAAACTTCATTTATAAAGTTTTAGGAAGTCGAAAAATTAGTTAAATGACTCCATTTGAAACATTTAATTATCGATCGCCACAAAACAAATGATTTCTAGGCTTCTTCTAAGTTTCCACCCATGCATAACACCTTTACATTGCAGGAAAGCTCGATTCCACAAACAAGCCAGGTACTAGAGCTTTTCAGCAATGTAGAGGTGTTATGCATGGGTGCAAACATATAGGCAACGTAGAAGTCATTTGTTTTGTGGCGATCGATAATTAAATGTTGCAAATGGAGTCATTTAACAAATATTTCGACGCCCTACAACTTTCTAATTGACCTTTTCTTGGTAGCTATTACCTTTTAAGACATAGGACCTAAAGGTCCTTGAAATAGGCCATGGGGTCAAATGGTTTGGGCACCATTGCATTATGCACCCTATGGTTACTATATGCTCTCCATATTCGATTTTTCATAGTTTCACCCATTCTGTTGATTTTGACGGAGGGAGAAAGATACTTTTTATTCATGCTGTATTTGGTTGTTTTCAGTAAATTAATAGTCAAACGATAGCAAGGTTGTTTCCATGTACATATTTTACAAAAATACCTCTCCAGCTTGACATTTAGTAAAAATTAATGAATCAGTTATTCTGTTTTTAAAATAGATTGTTTGCAGTATATTTGAAAATTAGCCTATTTACGTTATTAAAGTTTTTATACATCATCTTGTACATTTTGTTGTTTCAGCTTCTAATATGGGATCATGATAATAAAGGGACACCAGACTTCATTGGTGAAGTTTTAATCGACTTCAACGATT
Source organism: Megaphyllum sjaelandicum (assembly GCA_034698745.1). NCBI lineage: Eukaryota > Metazoa > Arthropoda > Diplopoda > Julida > Julidae > Megaphyllum > Megaphyllum sjaelandicum. The sequence continues at coordinate 9,635 of JAQGBX010005016.1, read as the reverse complement.
TAATGAAAGCCACGTCTACATCGGTAAGTTTATTTTTCTTTTCCGTTGGTGAAACAGCTTATCATTTGAAAATGATAACTTGGTCCAGTTATTACCGAAAAAATGATCGATGCAGTTGCTCGCCAAGGTATAATGAACTTTTGGGTGTTGAATAAGTCCGCAAAATAAACCGCAGGTACCTAAACCCAACAGCACGATGATTAGTTTAATTGGCAAACATCGTCATTTTTATGGCTTGTACTCATAATTAAAGGGGAACGTTGCGCTTATAATCTTTATGGTGAAGTTGACCTTTGAAAAATAACTGGAAGTTAGCATAAAAAGGGGTCATAGACCCTATATTTGCAGTACTAAAATATGATTTAATAGAAATTATCTTTTTCCAAAACTTAAAAAGTTGTCATAATATTTTAAGCATATACTGCATTGAATGCATATTCAAGATGTATGCATGCATCAAAATGTTAATTAAAATGAAGATAGGCAAAATATAGGATCAATATCCAGGGAACAGACTGCGTCACCGATACGAAATCATATTGTAATCTAAAAATACGATAAAATTACGATGTTTAACTTTTGAGCTACCGATTCGCGTAATTTTCTGTTTCCGAAATAGATAATTTGATTTAGATATCAATTTTAAAATGACAAAAGTGTCATTTCATGCGCGAGCATCACAGTATTCCAAAAAAAAAAAAATTAAAACGAAATTGAATTTACTCTAAAACACAATATTTTTCGATGTTTCACAGCGATTTCCGCTTACAAATCGACAGGAAAATAACTTACTTCAAATGATGAACATTTTAAAATAGTTTTATTAAAATGTTAAAACACGTCTTTTAAAAACCAAACCATTTTAACGCTTCCTCGTGAACCCATGGAAGAAAAAACTGACATTCTGACTTTTTTTTTAAAAAAAACAACATTAATATATATCGAACATTTGAACACAGCAAAAAAACATAAGTAAACTTCCCTGAAATGCAAAGTGGAGATACTTGAATTAAAGGCAGTTTTCAGTATTTACCACATAAGTTGTCCTTCGAGTTCTACGAGGCTTGCAAGAATTGGAATCAACATTTTCAAGTCCGGTTTGTTGCTAATTTTAACACAGCGATCGTTGGGCTAGTGCGCTTTCAACGCAGTATTTAGGAAACTGAACAATGTTCAGTAACAAGTCTGTAAAAGGCGCCAGTCCTGGAATACACACGGTGAAGGGCAGGAAAATGATGTACCAAAAAGCGCAAAATCCGGCCACGAAAAACGAAATGAAGATGCATATCAGAAACCAAATAACGGCCCATAGTGGTCCAGCTCCTTCTGCCATTTTTCTCAAATTTTTCGTCCAATCTGCCAAAAATCATAAGTGAAAAATTCGAAACATTTCTAAAGGAAAATTGCCTAACTTGTAAATATTTGAGCATTTTTGACAAATATACTTACATGGGTCGACGACTTCAAAAAAGGTCACAGATGCAGGAAATCCGCTAAAGATCCGGGCTGATCTCGAGCTGCAAGTAAAAAGGATAGAAAAGATATTTTGTACCGAGGCTATTTTAGGCCATAAAAGCGTTGAGCAATTCGGGACATACCCGTGCACCCGCCTGGAAATCGAGCTATTTAGTGGCTATAAAGTGACGCTTTAATTGTCCCCCGTTAATGGGAGATAAGCTATCTGAAAGGTGACATGATGATTTATGCGGATAATTGTCAGATATTTCGGGGTATACTGTTATGAATCGGGGGTGGATGAAGTCTAGCTCAATTCGGATATTATAATTGAATTACTGACAATTATATTTGTTGAAAATTTAGAAGAGGATTAATTTGCCAACTAGAAAGGATCGTCTTTTGCCAGAAAACGAAACATTATGAGATATACATGTTAAATTGTCGTGTCAGGATTTTTCTCTTCCTGAAATGTAAACTTTTTGAACACCCTGTACCAAGCGACACATCATTGAAGCTCAATAGTATTGAATACTCTATAGTATTCAACAGATTGTCGCTTTGTATCACCATAAATTTATGGTGAGACTTTTTTATCGTCTTAAATAGGTATTTTTTAACATTTTTTAACACATAAATAGTTGATAAAATCAAGATTTTTTTTCCTGAAATAGAAACTTTTTGAACACCCTGTACCGAGCGACACATCATTAAAGCTCAATTGTATTGAATACTCCTTAGTATTCAACAGATTGTCGCTTTTTTTCACCATAAATTTATGATGAGACTTTTTATCGTCTTAAATAGGTATTTTTTAACACTTTCTAATACACAAAAATTTGATAACATGTAGTGCCAAGGTCCAAATTCTCGCCTTTCTAATCCTCAGTCTTTTGAACACCCTGTACAAAACATTGCAAATTAGGTATGAATGGGATAGTGGCGAAAATAATTTCTCATTTTCCCACCCACACTGCAAAATAGGACAAACTAGTTAGTAAACTGCACTATCATACATTATATTAGCAAATATTACAAAATCGACTAGTTGCGTTGTACAATGGTATATGTTCATGGTAATTGTTCAAAGGAGGTCAATTGTATACTGCTGCAAACCCACATATCGTCCTTTACTCGCTTACAAGTTCATACAATTAAATCCATCAGTTAAAAATAACCACTTATTTGGGTTTCAACTTGATAATGTAAAGTATATCTACACTATAGCTGTAACTTATAATGCGGACCTTGACGAGTGAGCTAGCTTAAACTCGACAATTTGCAGCTATATTATATGTTGATTTATACATGTGTCTGTGCGAGAATTGTCTGATATATTAATTCCAACACAGCTTTCCCGCCCACATAAATATCTATTTTTATATGGCTATAGCCTGTGATTATGACGTTTGAAATAATCGAATTTCAAACAGTATATATACAGTATACATGTGCGCTTGAACCATGCAGTTATCAAGTTTGGCAATAAAATACAGGAATTATAAACTGAACGTCATATTTTTATACTAAAAATTAATAAATGCAAATAATAGAGTGGATTAGCGAAAAACAGTGTGACTTGACTGACAATATCATGACAAAAACCGTCGTTCAGTTCCGTACCAAGCTAAAATTTCTGGAGTAAATTTAATGTCCGACAGCAAAATCCAAAATCTTACTGACATAATTGCACTATTTTATTTGCAGTTTTTATTTCTTGTGATTTGAAGAAAATGCTCTTTAAATTCTTCTATACAAAAAGCTGCGTTTACGTTGAGCTTGTTACCAGTAGCTTGAAAACCAGTGTCGCTTAGTGGTATTGCAGACGCTTATCACTAAGCGACACTGGTTTTCAAGCAACTGGTAACAAGCACAACGTGAACGCAGCCAAGATTTGAATGGTTCATACATGTAATTCACCTAAAAAGTTAAATTGTTTTTTTTTTAAAAGTTCATAACGTAACTAAATTATCTACCATCAAAAATAAAATGTATAATTCGATTTTTAGCAACGTATTTCACACAAAAATTGTCAACGTTTTCAGTTTTCATATAAAAAAAGCATTTGACAAATAAACCCGACCCAACCCAATCTGCGGGTGGTACCACTCCCAGTCTCAATATACAGTGTACGTGTACGGTACAATTTTATATCGTTAATAAATAACAATTTGTGATGAAGGCTAAATTAAATATCTGAGAAATGATGCTGCTACCGGTAATCAATGTTGTAAAGATGGCCATGCATTTACGCGAATTTTGATGCAATTTTTTATCGAGAGATTTGAGTTTAATTAAATAAATTTAATTAAAGATGTCTTACCTTATGAAATGTTGGTTGCTCGAAATAATCAGCTGGAAGATAACTTCCTTCTAATTTTAAACTTAAAATCACGGTAATTTACGAAGCTATCGGTGTTTCAGGTAAACTTTTTACAGAAGAAAGTTTTCTGGTAGTTTCTGGGGCAGTGGGACGTTTATTTTACTACCTACTAGCCAATGTGTTGTTGGAATTCTGCCATGCTAACACAGTACAGAATGATGCTAACTTGCTAACATTTCGTGGGCTGAAACATAACAAGTTTTGGAAGAGTCGATCCTTCCAAAAGGGAGGGTTAATTTAATTAAACTATACTACTCTGTACATTTACTACGAGTAAACATGTAGTTAATATTCCAAGCACGTGTATAACACATCATGACAGAAATTTGCAGAATTTTACATAATTACACATTACCGATAATCCTCTAAACCAGAATGTCTGAAGTTGTCTATCAACGATAGAATTACTTTAGAAAATAACAAAACAATATGTCAGGTTACCCCCAGATCTATAAAACCTTTAAAAGTTAGGGAACTTGAAAATGTCAGGGAAGAATGGCTTATTTTGAAAAAGTTAGGGAAATTCAACGTAGTTATGTTGTTGCGATTCAAAATTAATGCTTCTAAATTGTTAGCTCAGGTCCCATTTTCCGAGTAGAAATTTGCAAAATTTTCCACGTTTTTCCAGCACAAAAATGTGCAAAATTTTCAAAGTTTTCCGAGTACAAATTTGCAAAATTTTATACATTTTTCAAAAACAAAATTGTGCAAAATTTCCAACGTTTTCCGAGTACAAATTTTCAAAATTACCCACGTTTTCAGAGTACAAATTTGCAAATTGTTCTACATTTTCCGAATACAAATATTCAAATTTTGCAATTTTTACATTTTAGTATGTTAATTTTCAAAATTGTCATTAGTAAACTTTGCAAAATATTTTCCTTTGTCGATTTTGCAAAATATGTCAGTTTTTGACATTATCATTGATCAGGGAATTTTTGTTAAGACCTGGAAAAGTCAGGAAAGTTGAAAATGAAATTTCTGTGGGAACCCTGAATGTATTTTCATAATTTCCCCCCTGATTCAATGTAAGTTCAGTATAAATATTTTTATTTTGCAGTAAAGTTGATCACGCAGTAACATTTTGGTTATTTTGCAATAACCAAACAATAAGAAAACATGTAGTTTACTTTTGTCGGAATTCGACAAACTTCGAACTAGAGGCGAATACAGAGCAACTTGATCTATCGTTTTCTATAGAGGTTTTAGGATCATTCACTCCGAATGTTTCCACATTTTTGTCAACGGAATGAATTTGCGACATTTCGATAATTTTTTATACTTTTTTTTTCTAAGGCGAATTGGCCATGCATCAACAGCAAGAAAAAAGCCAAGAAAGGTTATGCTTACAAAAACTCTGGAAAACTTTATCTGGAGTATTGCAAGGTAAAATGAGTAGGCCTATACATACGCTTTTTATTTACTAATTTTTGAAAGCACAATAAAATGATTAAACTGCAAATTTTTCAGATAGTTCCTGAACACTCATTTTTAGATTATATCAGAGGAGGGCTTCACCTAAGCTTCTCGGTAAAAATTGATTTCATTTCAGATTTGATGGGATTAAAAAATTAACTTACTATCAGCTTTTATACTGTCTGTGAATTATATCTTTATCTAGGTCGGTGTTGATTTCACTGCTTCCAACGGATTTCCAGAAGATCCAAATTCGTTACATTATTCAGAATCTGATAAACCCAACGAGTACCAAAGGGCCATCACATCGATTGGAAATGTCATTCAGGATTACGACCTGTAGGTCTTGGTTATTATTTATTATTAAATTTACTACATCAACTGAAAATGTTGGTTAAAAATTTATCTTTGTCCAATAGAACAAAGCAATTTATTGCGATGGGATTTGGAGCGAAGATTCCACCCAAAGCCGAAGTTTCTTACAATTTCCCATTGAATTTTGATCACGAAAATCCATATTGTGAAGGTATACTAAGTAGTTTCATAATTCACTTGAAAACTGACGAATCTGACAAATTCAAGAAATGACAACACTTTATGAAAGATTATTTTGCAAATTTTAAAAACTGATGAATCTGACAAATTCAAGAAATGGCAACACTTTATGAAAGATCATTTTGCAAATTTTGAGAACTGATGAATCTGACAAATTCAAAAAAAGCAACACTTTATGAAAGATTATTTCAAATTTATGATATAACTTTCCATTTGGCAGCTTTTCCAATATTTAATTAACATAATGCAAATTAAACTTGAAACCTGAGATTGTAATAATAACCAGAATATTATGTGAAACTAGGCGTAAAAGGAATCATGGAAGCCTACAAAAAATGTCTATTTCGTGTTCAACTAAACGGACCGACAATTGTCGCATCAATTATCAAAGAAATCATTTCATTGGCCGAAAAAGCACCAAAGGAACCAAGTGTAAGTTAATTGCAGAACATTTGTTTGAACTTTCCAATCATTTTTTGAAATTTAAGCTCTGAAATTTAGATCATTCCGATTTCAGATTTATTACGTTCTTTTGATAATGACCGATGGCGCTATCACTGATATGGATGACACCCAAGAAGCGATAGTAAAAGCGTCTCATTTGCCTATGTCTATCATCATCATTGGCATTGGAAATGGAGATTTCGGAGGATTAACTCATCTGGACTCTGACAACACTCTCCTGGCTTCCTCCACGGGAGTTTGTGTGAGGGATATAGTGCAGTTCGTTCCTTTTCGTAAATATCAAAACGTAAGTCTTCACCAGCCAGAATACTGATGTTATTGTGACTTTCGAACTTATCAGGTGATTGTTTTATCACATTTAGTCTCCATCTCACATCTTGGCCAAAGAAGTCCTTGCGGAAATTCCATGGCAGGTTACAGAATATTATAGACTCAACAACATTATCCCAAAACCAGTTGGTTAATTTTGCAGCTGAATATTTGTGCCAAATCGATATTCAAAATTCAATACCAAGGCTATTAATAATCGTTTGAACATCTGAAACTTCGGAAATTAATTTGCCAAGTAAAAGGAATTCGGCACGAATAGGTTGGAAATGGTAGCTTACATTATTTTCTCAACATTGTCTTGTAAAATGTGTAAATTGCTACACACACCCATAATATCTAGCAAATAATTTATTAAACAACACAGTATATTTTAAACTGTAGCAAGCCCGATTTATTCACATTCAATATCGAGATTTCCATATTTATTGCTTATGGCACAGGAAGCGACAAATCTAGTTTTGGAGCAACATGATGCGCTGCTGCTACTTTCATTTCTTTGTTCGGTTTTCTTGGCAGTTTTGCGTTTTTTCCTTGCCTTCCGTCTAATTGGTTCCCCAGAAACAGCAATGGCATCTTCTCCAGCCTCCTGCACTACAGCATCTCGAATTTCTAAAAACAGTGCTTGAATGGCTGAGCCTTTGCCTAAAATTTCGCCTAAAAACAAGTCTAGACTAGTGCGGTTCTTCAAGTCCTGATAAACGTTATATAAGAATGTGCCATTCAGGAAATGCGATGGTGAGAAGGGTCGCAGGGGTGAACCTATGAGGCGGTTTAAATAAGATGCAAATAAAAGGCTCGTTTGCAGCTCCCCGAACCAATGCAAGCCGCTGATATCCGGCGGGCGAGCATGACCGATTTTTGGTTGATTCTCGTATTTCGTTAATCTTTCGTAACAGTTCTTCTGATTTTCAGGATTGCATATCACAAATCGCAAAAGATCTTTTGGGGTTTTCAATTCTGTGGCGTTTGCGCTTTGTCTGGGTTTCTTTTGCGATCTTTTTTTCGATGGTCTGCTCACCAAGTAAACGTACAAAACCATCAGCAGGATGGAGTTAAAGAATGGCGGAGAGACGCTGGTAGCAACAGACTGCAAGCAGTAAGTCAGGGCGCACGTAAACAGGGCCCAATCACGAGGTAGACTTTCATGAAATTTCATATTTTTAATTTTCAGCACTTCGAACAATAATGCTATTTGATCCGATTTCCGCAGACCATTCACGTTTTCCAAGTTTGGCAACATCCCAAATTTTGGAAGTTCCAGAAGTGGGTGAATATGACATTTATTAGAAATTCCGGCACGCTGTCCGTATTCGACAACCAAAACGGCTGTCTTCTCATCTGCATCCTTTTCAGATGCAGCATCTGAACTTAAAAGAATACCGTAAATAACACGTCGAATCGCCAACGAACACGCGTATGTCGATGACTGCTTCCAATCTTCAGTCTGCGCCAGCAGAAACACCCTCCGTCGCACGACAGCATTAATGGAATACGGTGAAAAGTTGCCCTTTCGGAATTGCTGACAAAACCAATCCGGCAAGACATTGTCGGCAACTGTCAGCAGAGGCTCGTCTTTAGAATCGCAATCCACAACGTCGCTCAACCCCAAGTGAGTAACGAGAGAACTCTTGCAAACGTTATAGCACTCCATCGCGTGAGAGATGGCATCGTGCACTTGCTTCCTCTCATCATTTTTCAAAAACCGGAGCACCTAAGCCGTAGAAAAACAAAATTGGTTAGACGTTTGCTGCAGCATAGTTAGAGCTAGGGGAAGATCCCATGTTACCGTACCTTGTCGATCGCTTGCTCGGCAGTCCATTCCTGCAACCATGCCAGCAAGCCGATCATTTTTCCATAGGTGTGAACCAGCGCAAACTTGCTCACCGACTTCTTGGGAAGGCGAACGTTGCTAAAGAACTTTTCGAAGGTCATGGCGTCGATGAAGTCGTTACCGAGCATGGCGCTGTAGAGCGGCAGCACGTTCCTGTCCAAGTTCTCGAAGCAGCTCAGAAAGTTGTCGATAAGATAAACTCTGCCGTCCAAGTAACGATAGGCTTCGCATTCCTCTTCGGCTTTCTGGGTCTTCACGGTGATGTCCAGAGAGTCGAGGGGCATGTAGCCTTTATCGATGTTGAAGATGTAAAAATCGCTGTCCTGGCTCATGACCATGCATTGGAGCTTGTTGGCAAGTGCCACAATTTGATCATCAGCCTCAAAATCACTATGGGCGAAGTTGATCTTCATTTCGACCAAGACGTCCCTAAATACCTCCAGGGCCAAGATGGGCAACGTCCGGCGGCCAAAAGCGCCTTTGCTGGCCTGTTTCACGGCGGACAAACGCTGCTGGGCTCTGGCCAATGTGGTTTTCAATTTTCTGTCGGTAACATCGTACGCGCCGTCTAAAATAACGTACGCGGTAACGTTGCATTTTCGATATGCCTCGAAATAGTGGGCAAGTTTCAAGTGGAAGACATTGTAGTCGCCCCCGAGATAACAATCGATTTTATAATCGTGGTAAAGTTTGTGACAAAGATTATTACCGTCTATTACTACGTTGCAGTCGTGAAGACGACATTTCTGGAACAACTGGGAGTTCGCCCCCATAAATGTGCTCAAACCACGAACACCCATGTCTGTCTTCTCAAACCATGTTTCAACTTTCCCTCACGATTCACGTAAAAGCTCCATCTTGCCAGCACGTGGAGGCCGCCATTTTTAAACTCGAGGGGCATTCGGTAAGTAAAGTACATTTACAGAATATTCCTAATTAGCAACAGAACTGAATTATCAGCTGCCTGCTTTCCTCCCCAGAAACTTAAATGACATCAATTTCTCACTTTATAAAATATTAAAATATAAAGATCTGGATCTGCTTGCCCACTATGACACTCTATCATCTCCATACACTTTCAATTCAATGCAATTCTTTACCCTGCAATCAGTACATACTGTAGTACTAGGGGTATTCAAATAGTTGCAGCCACGCCTGCAGTTTGCTGCAGTTACTTACCAGCAGATTTGGCTCCGCCCC
>JAQGBX010005015.1:0-14377 GCA_034698745.1 Megaphyllum sjaelandicum | reverse complement strand
TTGATTACAGACGTTATTAAAGTGGGAAGAACAAGCAAAATCAGACGTGTTGCAGGACTTTTGTCCGGGGGTTGTATATATAACATGTACGTGCGTTAACGTACTGGCATTTCGAAATGGGAGTTTCCGGTTATGTCAACTGAATACATTATCCAGTTGAATATCTACCATAGGGATACTCAAATTGAAGCATTACGCGCCAAGTCGAAACGCTAATTGTTTTAAAAAGTCTACTCGATGGTATATCGTTGTTTGTAAACCAATGACTGCATTGCTTGTGTACACGCACGTGACTTCACGACTGCCAAATGGGCCATTCTTAAAAATACCGTATGAGCACCCCCTGATATATAACCTATTAATGCTTTTCAACTTTTCCGAAGTGCGAATTTGAATAAATTTGAACAATTTCCAACATATTCAGAAGACAATTTTGGAAAAAATTTAACTTCTAGCTACCGGGGAAAGATTTGAAATTTTCAATCTTTTCAGAATACAAATTTGCTCAATTTAACCTTTTTCAGAGGACAATTTTGCCAAATGTTTACCATTTTTCGGTAACAAAATTGCAAAAGTTTCCGCATTTTCAGGGGACAAATTTGAAAAAGTTTCCGAAATTTCATGTCGTTTAAATAGGACGCTTTTCATGAGGGGAGGGTGGGGGAATGGGCGTAATTTGTCGGTCTCGCCTAAAGAATGCAAGACACGTGTCAGGATAATATTTTCGTTTATTAATAAGTTTTTATAACTTCATGATGTATTGTAATATTTAAAATTCTTCCGTTGATTTAAAAAATAAATAAATTTGCGAATTGTAAAACAGCCTTTTGAAAAATAATATACGACCGAAATGAGGCCCAGGAACGTTTTCGCTTAGTTTGCATTACTGTAATTCCTATGGAAAATCTACATTGAACGTATACGGACGTTTCAGGTTACGAACAAGTTTTGCGTCACGTTATTGTCCTAGTTGTAATTTCAACTCAATTTAAATCCCATAAGCACGACGTAATTCGTATAATTTGGTAGTAAAAACTCGTGTCCGAATAAAGAGCGGTTGTCCACTAAACTAGTTTTGTCGAAACAGCTGCTAAATTACAGTGAAAAAGCCACTTTTTTTTAAGAGATGTCTATCGACGTCGACGGAGAAATCATAAAATAAAATTTTAAAAAACCAGTTATTGTTTCGATGTTTTATAGCCGAAATTATCATTCGCTGAGCAATATAGGCGAAGCACGCGGCCTTTTTTTTTATAAGGGGACAGGCGTTGAACCAGGAAATGTGCGCGCTACTGACCACTATAGCTATCAGAGTAAATGACCAAGTGACATTTTGAGTAATATTGTGCTGAAAAAGCGTAAGTCGTAAAACTCATTTTTCAAAAATGAAACAAGCCGGATAATATGTAATTTGTTCGGCCCCAATTTACGATGTAGCATTTGCATAATTTGCTTTAATGACACGTACATTGTAAATGTAATAAAAATATGAACTGCAGTTACGGATTTATTGCTCAAATTTATTAGTGTAGGCATTCGTATATTTGATAAATGTGGGATTTTTGTATTTATAGTTATAAAAATTCAACCCAACCCCCCATCACCCGTGCGAGTTGTCGTTTCATTTTATTAATTCGTTAATTAAAACATGAGTTTTTGGGTAAAATAAGGTAACAAAACTTGCAGATTTCACATTTGTGAGATTTATACTGCGTATTATCGAAAATTTCAAGAACATGATCTACGACTAATATTATTTAATTATGTTACGTTATTATTATGATGTATATAACTGTTTGTTTTACATATACATATGTAGTCAAATGCTGTTGAAAGTAGAGATACTCAGATAGAATCTTTACCAATCGTAGTTTGGCAGTCGTGGATGCGCCATATCGACATGCATGTACTATAGAAACATCGCTGTTTAGCATCCAATAAATGCTTTCGTTTTGTACATGTGCACGTGACGTCACGACTGTCAAATTTATGAATTTTAATGAAATTTGGTAGAGAAATCCACGTAAACGACATCTGTTATGTAAAATAAACTCAATTTAGTTCTGTGCATTTTTGGTAGCGAGTGTAGCCTACGTCCCCCCCAAAGAAACATTTAAGCCTCGGGCATTTGTTTGATCCACTCAACGTCCACTTCTTTCGCACTTTGAACGTCCATTTCTCAACTGACCTCAACTGACCCCTAGACCTGGAAAAGTCAGGGAACTTGAAAATGTCTGGAAAAGTCAGGGAAGAATGGCTTATTTTGAAAAAGTCAGGGAAGAATGGCTTATTTTGAAAAAGTCAGGGAAATTCAACGTGGTCATGTTGTTGCATTCCAAACGTGTCACGCATTTCTGCTCCATAAATTCCTTCAAAAGTTTAAAAACCGCTGCTGAGCCACTATCTCCTCGGACTCCATCTTTGCGCACCAACTTTAAGCGAGTGCATTTTTACGAAACGCATCGTTTAACTTGAAATACATGTATGTTCAGGAACGATGGAAAAATTTTTCCAACACATTTCATTAAGATCTATGACTTTTTTTTTTTAAAAAAAATAATTGCGGAAACTTAATGAACTGCCCTCGTACAAGAACGCATTTGGATCCGCAACAACGAGGTTATATTATCTGTTATGAAATAAGCAAAACAAAATACTCGAGGAGTTCTCGGAAAATCGCATAGTTTGAAATTATATTTCGGGAATTCATTATTGACACTATCGTTTTCGTCGTTGACACCCGAGTTTGAATTGACAGACAGTTGATAAGATTGTTCTCAGTTTATTGCTCGCTGGCTCGCAGCAAACGTTTTCGGGGAAATTCGTTTGTCGACGACATACGCTTGTTTTTCGACGCAATTTCCCGTTAATTTCTCCCGAGATTTTGAGCGCGTCCCATGTCATAACGAAATTGCTCTTTTACGAGTGCGGAAAATTGAGGAAAAACGGTTCTAACGAACTGGAGAGTCGTTAAAAAGGCATTCTGAGATTAATCGAGAGGCCAACTGATGAGCATAAGCTTATGCTCGTCGTCGTAAAACACTCGATAAAATTGGGCGTCGGCGCCTTACGCTAAAAATCAATGCACGTTTAGTTATCGATGTCGTGAGAATTTAGGTAACCTTCGTGGAAAATAACCCTGATGAAATGCACAATGAGGAAGTGGGCTCCAAATGAGATTGATTCCTAATCTGATTGAATTTTAGCCAAAAAATAAATAAGCGTATCGACCGTGAAAAGCATTTTAATACATTTTTCCTTTGGGCTGGGTTTCCCCTGTATTTTAGAGATTTTCGACTAAAATAAAATGAAACGTCCGAATAATACCATTTTCTTCTTCTAAAAAATGGCAATAATAGTATACTTAGACGGAAGCTTTGTGCGAAAGCTTTATAAAAGTATTTAAAGTTCCTTTTATACCATTATGGTTTGCTGAAGAACGAAAAGTTCATTTGAAAACTGTACAAGTTTATAAAAAGGATGTAAAGTTTCTGTTTTGAGTACTCCTATCCTGAAGAATGAAAAGTTCATTTGCATACTGTAAAAGTTTATAATAATTTTGTAAAATTTCTGAGTAGCCTACTCCTATTGTTTACTGAAGTGCGAAATATTCGTTTACAAACAGTACTACTTTTTAAAAATAGTTTGTAAAGTTTGTCTGAGTACCCTTATGGTTTGCTAAAGAGCGAAATGTTCATTTATAAACAGTACCACTTTATAGAAGTATGTAAAGTTTCTGTTTGAGTACACCTATCCTGAGGAATGAAAAGATCATTTGCAAACTGTAAAAGTTTATAAAAAGTATATTAAGTTTCTTTTTGAGTACCTTTATTGTTTTCTGAACAACAAAAAGTATATTTACAATCTGTAAAAGTTTATAAAAAGTATTTAAGTTTCTTTTTGAGTACCTCTATTGTTTGCTGAACAACAAAAAGTTTATTTACAATCTGTAAAAGTTTATAAAACAAATTTTACATTCTGTCAGAGTTCATTTACAAACTGTCAATGTTTATAAAAAGTACATGTTCGTGATGCTGACTTTTTATTTACATTTTAATATCATTCTGTATAGATGTAGGCCTATCGAGTTATTCGCGGATAGATCGGAGTTTCGATTATCCGGGAAAGTCCATTTTATAACCTCTCTGGGTACTCGGAAGTCTATTAATTGTCTTTGAGGAAAAATTGTAAAATTATAAAAGTTTAAAGTATACTTATTCGGTGTCAAAATAAGGTCGTTTCGAGGATATAGTAAATAACGTCGATGTACTTTTTTCTTGTCTACTCGTGTGGGCGAAAGCTCCCCCTATGGCCAATCTCACAGTACGAGTTAATACGCACCAAACCTCCTAGCTAAGTTTTAAATTCGTTTTTGCCTATGGGGGGATCATTGCCGTATATACTAACTCGATAGCACTCGTTTTTTGTTGTTTTTTTGCGTCGTCATTCCGCAAGAGGCCAATCTTATCTGGCCAATTGCAAAATATTTTCGTTACACACCCCTTGCTCGGCCCATTTTTCTCGACTCGCTTAACCCGTTTGGCAATAAAATTGTTGGCTGGTGACGATAATCGAGAGTTTGTTGCACCATTGAGGGGAATTAATTTGGATGTTCGCCAAATTGAAAGAAAACCCACCGTTTCTGAACGTTTGCTTCATCAGCGAATTTGATAACGCTACCATCGTCGATGGACGAAACGTTGGCGAAGCATTCGCAGAAACACAAGTTTTTGTAATTTTTCCACTGGTTTTAAAAAAAGCCTTTATTACAGCTAAAGCCGCTTAATTCGATCACGTTGGTTCCAGCGATTTTTAACGAAATTCGTATTAAACGAAGAAATTAGCATTATTCGTCCATACCCTGGGAGGGGGGACTGGAAATAATTTCGTACTGTCAGAAATTCGTATAAAGCGAGTTATTCTTAATGAGGACCAGTACATGTATCGTGGTATCTTCGTTTTGTTATTATAGCAGTTTTTACCAGCTTACATTTGTCCAAAATTTTTACAAATTCATCCAATATTTTTATTTGTGTCTAGGAATTTTTTTTATAATTCAGAAAATATCTTCATTTTTCTTAAATGGAACGCCCGTTTGAATCGTAGGTGGCGCTGCTGGCAGCCATTTAATCAAACCTATTAACTTTAAGGGGTCTGGCTGCCCAATTTGTACCAGACCTGTTTTCTCTTTTGAAAATAATTAAATGGCAATGTTCTTTCGCTCATGGGCTAATCGCTGTTTTGTTTTTCGCATCTCATTGGTAAATATGACATTCAAACGGTATCTTATCTAAGAATGTACCGTTTCGTCACTCGATGTAGGCTCGTTCTTAAATCTACTCTGCAACTAAATGAACAGGTTTTTTATTTAATTGTCCGCGCACTTCCAATGCCTAGACAACCTCAAATGTCTCTAGCTTTCATCGCTGAGCCTATAGTTCTGGTTACATTTTCACATTCTTTACTCACTCGAAATCTCGAGAACAATTTCATTACTCTCGTTAATTTAGCCATGTTTTCCTGGAGACTAGGCAGTGCGTGGACAGGGCTTTTGTCCATTCTCTCATCTTTTTGCCAGGAGACCAAAGTGCGACAAACGATATGCTGTTGCCAGAAATTCCTCTTCAGCTTTTATAAATAAACACCATAGGTACATGTAATTTATTCATCGCAACTACGTTGTTATTTGAAGCATAATATTAGAAACCAATCTTAATATTTGGTTGTGTGACGGAATTTTCACATTTATGATCTATGAAGAAAGATAATCTACAAAGGCATATCATTTTAAAAATAAGAGAAGGGACTGGATACATTGAATATTTAGTGTTCATAAAATTGATAACAGTGTCAGAATTTTAGGCTCAGAATATTTTGTCGACCTTCAGAATACTCGAAATACTGTACGTCCGTTACAGACTTCCGGAAACCAGAAAAATAAAAAAAAATAATTTTTAAATGACATTTTTAGTTATTAGTTGCTGAACATTAGTTTAAATACGAATAAACTAATATAGTTATTAGTTTTCCTCTCAACCATTTTTTCTGAACCTGATAGTTTTGGTTGTTCTTTCTTCCAACTACAAATAAAAAAGTTATCTACTAGTTGCGTACTAGCGAATGTCAACAGTCAACTGTAGTTAACTAATGCTTAACTCTGTGTTCAAGTATAACGCAAACACGCGAAACAAGTTTGATCGTGTTTCATACCAGCATGAACATGTTTGGACAAGACGAATGCGTTCATCTGAGCATCTAATGCATCAGTGGCTGGACTCGCGTTGATTTTCTGCGTATTTTACAAAAAAATAAATTTCAGCCGGTACAGCAAACAGGCGACATCAAACACTACTTTAAATTATTTTTTTTTATAAATATAATTTAATAAATAATTTGATCTATTTAGTCAGTGCTTTCTCGCTAGTTTATTTTGAATTTAAGATTTCTGGTCGATGTTTTAACGCAGTTTTTCACTTACAAAGAAGACAGGATCATCATGTAAATACTAGTAATTTGTTCTTGGCTTTATTTCAAGCGAATAAGCAAAACTGAGGCGAAATGCACGGAAATTCAAATTTATTAAGTTTTCGTACTGCTTTTAATATTGAAAATTATTGAAAATTTAATAAAATTCTGGCTTGAAGAATCTCTCGCCTATATTTTAGTGTTGAGATAATAATGGACATCCATTGTACACTTGAATGATGTAATAGATCCTAAGTGACTCGCTAGTTAAACTGAAAATATAAATAATGTAATGCACTTTCTCCTTCATAATGTAATGCATTTATGTGTACATTGTACATAGAAATGAATATTGACAAAAGTTCATAAGTTGTTTTATTGAGATTTCTTTTTGCGGCATTTACATTGAGTTTTGTGCGAAATAAATTAAAACTAGTTATTAGTGTAGCTTCGAATATTTACAATTTGTATTTGCAAGTTATGTTTGCTTTATAACCACTTATTTACACACTGGTTATAGAGGTTAACGATATATCTTTTAACATGATTAATAGAGCGGCTAAATTGGCAGTTAATATAAGACCATAGTCAAATACAAGCAACGTTTGGCTAACTGAAATAACAAAACCGGAAGCATTCGGAGCATCGTATTAATTAAAATAATTTTTGATGAAGGTCTCGGTAGACAATGGTTTTTTAATGTCGAATTCCTCTCCGATTAATCCCAATTAATCGTTCAACATGAGATTGGCCTTGTGCCGAAAGGTATTTTGGCCTAATTTTCTGGAGACCTAAATTTTAAGGGTTATTTTAGCTTATCTTTATCGTTAAAATATTAATAATTCAGTGATCGTTTCGTCTATTTTTTTGCGCTCTGCCATAAAATTTCACCTTTAGAAAAGTGAAAACTGTGTTAATGCCGATAATTTCCTCTTTCGGTTGACCACGATACAGGTTATTGTGCACAATGAACTCACATTTAATGTATTAGGCTGAAGTTATTTTAATATTTCGTAAAAAAATTGAGGCAAACCTTGAGAAACCCGCTATACAACTCGTAACTCGTGGTTCATGTTCTTCGAGAATAAGCCCATGACCGTTTTATGAAGTTATAAGTTGAAGTTAGTTTATTAATATGAAATTAGCAAAAGGGGGAATTTGAAGAAAAAAAATGCAAATTATGTGATCTTTTGCTTAAGACTTATCTTAGAAAATCTCTCATAAAAAAGGCCCACTAGGCCCACTGCAATTTCAACTTAAATTTGGACGTGAAGCCAGTTTGGGCAAATTGATATTTTTTACACCAATGTTTCCCAAAAATATTCTCCTTCCCCTCTTCTTTCTCCCTCTCCCCCCTACTTTTCAATGTTTGAAAAAAAATATTTTGGAAAATTTCCCATTTTTTTTTAATCGTGAAAACTTTTGAACAATCGCACAACTTTTTTGAAAAATGTGCAAATTATTGAAAAATAATTCAAAATTTGTTGACAAAATTCGCAAAGTTTTGAAAACAAATGCGCAAGCTTTTGAACAAAAATATTCACAAGTTTTTGAGCAAAGATATTCGCAAATGTTTTGAAAAAGAAACCCTTGTCGTTACGATACTGGTAGGTGTCAATTTGTATTCTTTGCCTCCCCCCCCCCCCTTTCCTCATTTTTGCAGCCTTGTACCAACTTGACTTCCATTGTCCACTAACTTAGGGAATCACTGCTTTATTTCATAAAAATCCTTACGAATTCTTTCTTTTATTTTTCAGAGGCGGAACCCACTCGCACGTTATCATAGTGAACGGATTGGGAAAGACGTTATGCCAAGAGGAACATGATTTCAGTACGAGCCATTGGGTATGAGCAACTTAACTCTCTCATTTTGACATCACCTCGTAAATTGCGAGTTTTACCGCGAATTTAAACGTCGTTTTTTCAGCTCATCGGAATGGACGAATGTCAAAAGCGGATCTACGAAATGGTCCAATCGGCGAAAAAGAAAGCCGGCCTCGAGCAGGACATTCCTCTCAAGGGTCTGGGACTCAGTCTGAGCGGTTGCGAGCAAGAAGAAACCAATTTAGTACTGAAAAACGGATTGAAAAACAAGTATCCCGATCTCGGCGAGAATTATGATGTGGTGAGCGACACTGTCGGATCCATCGTCGCCGCAAATCCCAATGGTAAATATGATTCAGTGACACTCGGTATATCTGCAATGGCAATTATTGGAAAATGCTGGTGTATCGAACGAGAATTAAAATGAAATTTCGCAATCAAAATGTGATACTACGACATAGAGCAGAAATCATATATATGAAAAAATTTCATTAGTTTTGTTACGATGCTCTGATCGTAGCTATCCTAACCTGGGTCTTTGGTCAATAGTGCACCCAGACTTGGAAAAGCCAGGGAACTTGAAAATTTCGGTAAAAGTCAAGTAGTAATAATTTATTTTTAAAAACAAGTCAGGGAAATTCAACATGTCATAATTCGAAATTGTTTCTATGTGGTCAGCACAGGGGCCATTCGAAAGGTTTTCTATTTTCCCATTACAAATTTGCAAAATTTTCGCCAATTTCAAAGTACAAATTTTCCAATTTTCCAACAGTTTTTACGTGGTTAAATTTTCAACAGTTTACGAGTACAGATTTGCAAAAATTTGGTAATATAAATTTGCAAAATTTGTAACTGTTTTTGAGTGCAGATTTGAAAAATGTTCAACCGATTCCGAGGTAAATTTTTCACAAAATTTTCATGGTAATTTTGTAAAATTTGTCAAAGTTGTCATTAGCAAATCTTGCAAAAATTTTGGATAACATTGGCATATGATTATGTCAATGTTGACATTGTCAACATGAATTTGTTTAAAAATCTGGAAAAGTCAGGGAAGTTGAAAATGAAATTTCTGGAGAAACCCTGTGCACCAATCTTAAATGTTTTTTAACACTTGAAAATCTTTGATTTCGGAGCAAGTTTAAGACAACTTTAAGAATGCTTGTAATGAACTTGTATTAAGTTTTGTATAGTTCAAATGACTATTATTCTTAAACAGTGCAATGATTTTTTAATAAAAATTATCCTTATTTTGTTTTTTCAATTTTTGTTAAATTTCTGGTAAATTTGCAATGTTTTTCTTATTTTCTGTTTAATCCCTATTCCCTCTATTCATAAGTTGACAAAAAAGATGATTAACAAAAGTGTGACAGGTTAAAACGTATTTCCACTAAATTTTTGTTATCGTATACAATTGCAAAGATTGTTGAAACTAATTTTTGACTAATTTGTAAAAAAAAATTGTCAAGATTGAATTTATGTTAATGTTATTTGACTTCTTGCTAGTTTATGAGTCTTTGCAGTAACTTATACCAAAAAAGAATTTCAGAAATATTCAAGTAGTGATTTTTCTCTTAACTTAGTTATCTGAATGGTAAAATTTCTTACAAAAAGTTTATCAGACCAGGGGTGAATTTTCTGTATTTGTATCGCAATTTTCAATAAGCTCTTACAAATGGCAAAATTGCTGTTGATGATCCCCCATGAGTTTGATAATTCATAACTTGATCTCATTCAATTTAATTTCTTAAATATATTCCTCAAGAATTCCCTCAAATTAATTTTTAACTTGATGCTATATTTATTTTCTCCCCATCTTAATTTCGTGTAATATTCATTTTAGGTGGAATTGTGCTTATTTCTGGAACAGGATCAAATTCGTTATTATTGAACCCAGGCGGAACGACTCATAGGTGCGGTGGCTGGGGCTATCTTTTAGGCGACGAAGGCTCCGGTAAGTTTGCAAAAAATAAAAGGCTGATCCAAGAGCGTGTTGTTTTTTTGCTTCTGCTTCAGCGGTTATTGAGATTGGTTTTTATCATTTTAGCATATTGGTTAGCTCATCGAGCCGTTAAACTCATCATCGATGAGAGCGAAGGCCTCTGCGAGGCACCCTTCAGCACGAGCAAGCTTAGACCCATTGTTTTTGGACATTTCAAAGTGAGTTTCTGACTTAGATGGAACCCAATGCTGTTTACGTGAATTTCTCTACCAAATTTCATTAAAATCCTTACAGCCGATTTTCTTTAATAAAAGATTGCAGAAACTTAATAAAACCTATCGTGGATTAAAAATCTGGATAAATCAACGTTTAGGCTATGATTTATGCCAGAAACGCAGTTTTGTTTCTCAACTTTCCTTAAGTGTTTCAGTTTGAATTTTATGGAACGTTTTCATGTTTTTTTTTAAAAGAATTTGATATTATTTTTGTTTGATGGATGATTCAGATTGGTTAAATTTATCTTAATCTCCTTTTTATTTATTAAGAAATTTTAAGTCGGAAATTGTTGATACACGTAGTTTTATTCGTTATCAATTTCTGTACAAACTTTCCACAACTTACTTTTTCAAAGACTGCATATTTTTAATAAAAAAATTTCATCTTTGTTCTAACTAATTTCACGGAAAAACTGTTTCTTCCAGTTAAAATGAATAAAAATTATTAATGACAGTTGTCTTAGAATTAAATTTGCTGTAATATATTTTGAAATTCTTTTTTCAATCACTTTTTCTCTCAATTTCATGAACTTCATTCTAATTGCAATAAAATTCTCCCCCCCACTCTGACGATCTGGTATTTTTGTAAGCTGATTGTAGTGAGCTAAATTGAATTGAATTGAAGATCAGGTGGGATTCAATTTTATTATCAATTCTCGAACAACGCCAATAATTGTCCCTGAAATGTACATTTTTGTTTTTTTTATCAGGCTGAAGTTGACAATTTGAGGAGATTTTTAAAAAAAAATAAGATATTGGACTTTGGTAAAATGTTACATTTATGTTTTTTGTATCCTACAGATCAAGGATAAGTTTGGCTTTCTCGATCATGCCTATTCCAAGTTTGATAAGGCGTTTTTCGCCGGAGTGACCAGCAAAATAGCCGATGGTAAGACTCTAAATTGTGCTTTTGAATTTGAACGAAAACAGGGTACCCCCAGACCTCGAAAACCTGAAAAGGTTAGGGAACTTGAAAATGCCTGGAAAAGTCAGGGAAAATGACTTATGTTGAAAAAGTCAGGGAATCTAATGTATTCATGTTGTCATGATCCAAAATTAATTCTTCTACTATGTTAGCTTAGGCCCCATTTCAAAACATTTGTAGATTTTCCCAGTGCAAACTTGCAATGTTTTTCATCTATTCTGAGGACAAATTTGCAATGTTTTTCATCTATTCTGAGGACAAATTTGCAAAATTGTTCAATCTTTTACAAAAACAAAATAGAAAATTTTTCCACGTTTTCAGAGTAGAAGATTTCAACAGTTTCCGAGTAGAAATTTGCAAAATGATCAAGACAATTTCCTTGAACAAGTAAAGATTTTCAAAATTATCAAAGTTTTGAGAGTACAAATTTTCAACCTTTTTCAAGTATGCATTTTCAAAATTGTCAACCTTTTTCGAGTACAAATGTTCAAAATTCTCAACCTTTTCAGAGTACAAATTTGCAAAAAAAAAATGTTACGCTAATTTTTTTTAACATTTTGTTAAAATTTTTCTCGTTTGTTTTTGAAAATTTTTCAAAATTGTCCTTAGTAAATTTTTCTAAATTGTCATTAGTAAATTTTTCAAAATACATGTAGGCCTATTGAATATTGTCCTTCGCAGATTTTGCAAAATCGTGGATAACATTGACGTTATCTAATTTTGACATTGCTATTGGGCAGAGAACTTTTTTTTTAAAGAATCCTGGAGAAGTGGGGAAAGCTAAAAATGAAATTTCTGGAGGAACCCTGGAAATTTCACAAAATCCACCATTATTATTTGCAAACTAAAAATCCAGCGTTTTGTCTTTTTCAGGTGCGATTTTGAGAAAAGATCCTCTTTGCACCGAGCTTTTCCGAGAAGCCGGTGCTCATCTTGGTCGCCATCTGGCTGCGTTGACACCGAAGATTAACAAGGTAAGACTAAATTTGCTAGTTTTTTTAAATTGTGGGTCCGCCTTTTAGGAGTTTTGCTCCTGTTGGGTTGAAATAATATCTACTTGGAAAATTGACGCAAATTTTTATTTAAAGTCAAGCGTTGGTTCTACAGTAAAAAGCTTGTCGTTTTGCTCTCCAATATGAAATATATAAGCAATATATAAGCAAATTTAGGTTTGTTTCATAGTTTTTCAAGTTTTGCATTATGCTGAATTTCGTGATTTCTCATTATAATATCGTGCTTACATTTATTTATGTATTTCTGAGGAAATTTCGTTATATCAGGTTAATGTAAATATATTCGTATATAACGAAAATTATTCATATTCACTTAATCTTTAGAATTGTTTTGAGGAAATTTCATCATACGCGTTTCGTAGGAGCACTACATAAAAAAATCGTCGTTACTTCTGAAATATTAGTTTTCATTTGGATGTATCGGAATTTTGAGAAAATTTCGTTATATCCGGTTTATGTACATGGGCCTGTGCATCAATTACGAAATTTCGTAAAATTCGTCGTATAAAGCATTAGAATGCATTGACATTTTGAGGAAATTTCATCGTACACGAAGTTCATAAGTACGCTACGAAATGTTTTCTATCATTTCGATGTATTAGCATTTTGAGAAAACTTCGTTATATCCGATTTATGCATACACGCCTGTATATCAAATTATAGCGAAATTTCTATAAATTCGCAATGGCATTAGAATGCATCGATTGTTTGTATTAGTTTCATCAAATTTAGTGAAAACGCAGTTACATTGGAAATCGGCATTTTGAGAAAACTTCTTCGATTAAACTTAACCTTCTCATCAAAGTCTCCCTTCGACCGAATTTTCTATAAAATTGATTTTCAATTTTCGTCGGTGTTGTCACATTTTTTTATCTTTCTTTTCGTATTCTCCCGGAGTCTCTCTCGAAGGCAGATTATAACGCCAATAATTCTCTCTCTCCTTCCGATGATTTTTTTATTATTTAATTTTCTTTTCGCTTAACTGTTGGGGCCGATAAGACCGAACTTGTTTCGCATAATGCAAAATTCCCAATCGCGTAAAAAGGGGCAATTTTCTAACGCGCTCTTCATTCAAGTTTTGACATATTTCATTATAAAAGACTCCCTTCTTGGCTCTGAAGCAAAGTCTTCTTCGAATGAAAAATTGATGGCCTTGGTCCCATTCCTGGCACGTAATTGAATAATTCAGCACCTGGATAAAAGACAGATGCCTTTCCATCCGAAAAAAAGAAAATTGGGGGAAAAAAAGAGAAAAATTGCACCTTAGGACCGTTCTTCGTTTCGCTTCTTCCTACGTTGCCCCGGTAACATCGAGGGTTAACCCCAGGGCCAACTCGAGATGCTGTACGTGGCTCCAAAAACTTAAGATGAAATGCGATCATGTATGCAAATGTGAATTTTAGTTGGGCGAAAAAATTGTAGTTTTGCGAAAAATATATCTTCGTAGAAACCATTCGTAGATTTTAAGAACCTGTAGGGATCCCGAAAAACCTCGTGAAATTGAACGGGGTGAAATAGAAGAGACCTGGAAATAAGAATTTTTGAGATTCTTATTGGTCAGTAAAATATGTGTCAAAACTTGGAAAAGTCAGGAAAGTCGAATATGACATTTGACCTAAATGAGAATGGCATTTAAAATATCGAAAAAGAGCAAGCTGCGCCCACCTTATTTGAAATAAGTGAAAAGGAACTTTGTTCGAGCAGGTCGAATTCAAAAAGATGAATATTTTTAGTTCGTAACTCGGCGCAAAAATCAACATTATTATGAAATACTTTTCAGGAGCAATTAAAGCAATACTAAAGCAGTAACTACAGTGAGGGAAAAAGTATATCAACACCCTAAAAATGTCGAATAACTTAATAATTACATTTTTGCAATGAAACGTTTACTGAAACAAATGAAAGATAATCCAGACACTTTATGAAAATTTCAGCT
>JAQGBX010005014.1:0-14378 GCA_034698745.1 Megaphyllum sjaelandicum | reverse complement strand
CCCGATAGAGAATTTGTGGTCACTTTTGGAAGTTAAACTGAGAAAATTAAAGTGCTCTTCAAGACGAGAGTTAATTGGTAACCTCCACAAGTGCTGGTTGAAGATTACAGCTGAGACAACTGAAAATCTTGTCAAATCCATGCCAAGAAGACTTAGGCAGTTGTTAATGCTAAAGGTGGTCCAACTAAATACTGAAACATGACAATTTTTTTTTTTTTTTACATTTTGATGTAAAATGTATACTTGTATTGAGTGGCCAAATACTTTTTTTTGCCTGAGAAGTTTGGTTATTTTTTGTTATTTATTTTTTATGAGTTTGCAAACTCATTTAAAAAGCTGTCAGTAATGTAATATTACAAAAAATATTTGTACCATTATATGTAAAACTGAACATGTAAATCCAAAAAAAACATACTGGCCAAATACTTTTTTTGACCACTGTATAAATTTAAAGATCCTAGTTTTACGTGTAAAGAAATACTTCTAAAGTTTTTTTTGTTTGATACGTTAATAAATATAGCCAAGATGGGTCGCCGTCCAGCACGATGGTAAGTTTTAGAATTTTGAACACGTTTTCATTTAGATTTTATCTAGCATGAAAAATTAAACATTTCTTTTCTTGCCACTATAGCTACAGGTATTGCAAGAATAAGCCTTACCCCAAGTCCCGTTTTTGTCGTGGTGTCCCTGGTAAGCGCAGCTCCAATGACTTGCACGTTTTTCTTATGTAGATTTCTCAGATTACTCATTTCTTATATTTGTCTCGCAGATGCCAAAATCAGGATTTTCGACTTGGGAAGGAAGAAGGCCAAAGTTGACGAATTTCCACTGTGCGTGCATCTGGTTTCCGATGAATACGAACAGTTGTCTTCTGAAGCCTTGGAAGCTGGCCGCATTTGCTGTAATAAGGTAAACTGTTGCAAAAAATAGTTCATGAGCTCGTAGTGTTTATCCATTTTGCATGATCTGTTTATGATGAAAATCACAGGTTATGATCTTGCCGTTTTGTCTTTTAGTATCTTGTGAAGAACTGCGGCAAGGATGCTTTCCATATACGAATGCGTGTCCATCCTTTCCACGTCATTAGGATCAACAAGATGTTGTCCTGTGCCGGTGCTGATCGGTAAGTTTAATTATTTTTAGACGAATTACAAATGTAGATAGAAGAAATTATTTCACTAATTTTTTTGTGATTTAACTAGACTTCAGACCGGAATGAGAGGAGCTTTTGGCAAACCCCAGGGAACCGTCGCTAGGGTTCACATCGGACAGCCAATTATGTCTGTGAGGGCCAAGGAGCAGCACAAGGGTCAGGTGATTGAGGCTTTGAGGCGTGCGAAGTTTAAGTTCCCAGGACGCCAAAAGGTAATCTCGTTTCATTGTTTCTAGTTTGCAATTTATGGATTTAACAATTTTTCTAATTATTCTTTTAAAATTCAGATTTACGTTTCCAAGAAGTGGGGTTTCACCAAATGGAAGATCGAAGAGTACGAGAACATGAGAGATAATGGCCTATTGAAGCCAGATGGTGCTTATTGCCAGTATCGTGGAAATCATGGTTCTCTTAACAGCTGGAAGAAATTCCAAGTTGAATTAAAGAATGCTGCTTAAATTCCACCTTACAAATGAGTGTAAATTGTTTGGCGAAATTTGAAATAAAGTTTAATTGCCAAGTATAATAGTTATTTTATTTAATAATTTAACCTAATTCATTATTTATAATCAGTAGGTTGTGCTTATAAAATTGGTTCATTTCTTACGATGCATTAGTGCTTCAGTTGCATTTTGTTGGTTAAGCTAGTAAAAGCTCTGTTTTCTCTTGTACCTTTTCGTTTCACATATTCCAAAGTCCTAATCTATAAAAGAATAACAGGGTTAATTTCAAAAATTGAAAGTTAAAGATGCATTCTGTAAGCAAAGGAAAACTTGCCGATAATCTTGCATCCATGTGGCCATGTTTGTGGGCTAGTGACCAGAGATTGACTGCTAATGTTAATGTAGCTTCGTTTTCCAAATCCCCATAGGCAACGATAAAGTTGAAGAGATTCAACGCTTGGTGTGACTGTCTCTTGAAAGACTAAAATTAGAGAAATGG
Source organism: Megaphyllum sjaelandicum (assembly GCA_034698745.1). Taxonomy (NCBI): domain Eukaryota; kingdom Metazoa; phylum Arthropoda; class Diplopoda; order Julida; family Julidae; genus Megaphyllum; species Megaphyllum sjaelandicum. The sequence goes on along the minus strand of JAQGBX010005014.1, from coordinate 12,283 downwards.
CAAAATAAACTTAGTGAACAAATGTGATGCCTGGATTAATCTTAACGCTTGAAAGTGAGAATACCTCATTTTCTCCTAAAGCTTTCAAGTGATTTAAGATTTCGTTGAGCAGCATTTGGCACATGTGTGAGACTTCTGATATAAACTTAGGATCACTTCCATACAAGGCATCATTTGAATCCACTATTTTAGAAAACAAAGGAGAATTACAAATGTCCTTCGCAGTAAATGTCACAGAAAACTGCAAAAGCTACCTTTTTCAATGTGGTATGGATACGATTCTTGCGTGACTGCTGATAACATGCAAAGGGCGCTCAAGTAAGCGTGAGTTTTGGCATCGCTCGAGGCTTCCCAAGTATAATCCTGAAGCACGTTAAGCAGTCCGCGGAGAAGGTACAGGACACCGTGTTCAGGATGATCCTAGGGTTTAATGTAACTTTAGTCATGTAATCCAGATGCTCCTAGAGCATTAAGAGTATCAGCAACGTAGCACATGCTTACTGGAACAACTAGCAGCGTGGACAAAAAATTGTTTATGAAAGAAACTAAAAGGCCTTCGGTGGATTTCACTTTGCCATCTTGCTCCATGGTTTTAGGAACATCTGCTATATGGCTAATTGCTGCCTTAAAACATGCATCCGCTGCAAGAGTTAAATAGCACAAATACACATTTTTTAAATACAAATTTATGAAAAATAAGGCTAAATTTAAACAATTGTTTACAATTTCAGACCCTACAACTAAGGTTAGAAATAAGTAAAGTACACATTCATGAAATATTTACTTACACTGACCGAGACACTGGTTTAACAGTGCTGCTTGACCAGTCACCAAATACAATTCTAGGCGCATAAACACGCCAGTTAACGATGGAATGGTAATAAAGGAATAAGCAGCGCAAGCCTGCAAGCAAAAAGACAACAACACTGATTAACTGAGATTAGGTTAATTATTAAAATCTCTTTTTACGAATTCCTACCCTAACAAACGCTGCCGTTTTTCGAGTATGATGGCCATTAACAACGTTTCTTGTTTCCATGGACAATTTATTTACTGACTAAAACGACAAGAAAGCACAATTTTCAAAGGATAAAAAATTATGAAGTATTTTTTTACAATGGATTTACAAGAGTTTAAAAATTAGAAATTCTCAAATAATAGATCCTACCTGAACCAAAGCAACCAAAACTGGATCAAGATTGGAAAACGTCGCTCTTGATTCCACATAAAAGCTGAGTTGCTGCTCAAAATCGCGTCCGAAACTTACTTTCCTAACAAAGTTGGAAATCAGCTGACTTATCTGTCGCTTCTCATCATCTAAAGTTAGAGCACTGTGAAATATATTCGGTTAAAAATTAGGTTTAATAAAAAAAATTGTGAATCATTTTAGACTCCTTAGAATTCAGATCCAAAAAAATTCCCAGCTTACTTTACTGAATCATGCATAGTTTTACAAATGAACATTAATGCATTGATGATGACAGGATCACTAGTTGAAGCAGTTTGATGCCTAAGACAGGTGGGCAATAATTTTTCTCATTAATTAAATAAAAAAACATTATCATGCACTAACTTATGAAAAATCGAAAATGAAATGAAATGAAAAATCAAATAGTATGCCTACTCACTTCATAAAGGCATCCATGATTAGCTTACAAACATCCACTTTGACAGATTCCCTTTGAAACATATCTAGGAATGGTAAGAATTTATCCTGCAATATTAAAAATAAACTTGTTATATTCAATCCATTCCATCAGCTTAGAAAATAAACTTGATTCATTATATGGGAAATACCATGGAAAATAAAAGCGCAAAATCATGAATATGAGATAGGATTTTATCAACCACACTCTGGAGTTGAGGGTAGTGATTTTCAAATGCTCTGTCAGGCGTCATGTGTTTTATAATATCACCAAGGAATGTGTTCACTTCCCTTTTCTATAAATCACAAAAAATGATAGAATCGCAATTCACACAAATTCATTAAAGGCAAATCTTTCAAAAAAGCTCAAATGTACCGAAAAGTGTTTGACAGGATATTCCACCCATACTTCAGCACAGCTCATATACTCCTGCAGTAAAAATTACGTAAAATGTTCACTCTAAGAATAACTTAACTGTACTAAGGAAAAGAAAATAGTTTCAACAAAATGTACTGACCAAAGTGTGCTTCAGTTTTCCGACAACCTTCCAGACTTCATTGAGTATTTGAAGACGTTGGCTCTCTGGTGGATTTGCAACAACTAAGCAAAAGCCGAGCGTACGGAATAGAAGATGCTATAGAAATGATAATTTGAGAAATTATTTCTCTTGGACAATAAATCATATTCTGTTTAACCACTGCAAGTTAGTGCCACTTAAAAATGGAGGAATATAAGAGTACAGCAATACTAAAAATTCTAAAGTCAGGGTGGCCACAAAATTTTCATTTTCAATTTCCCTGACCAAAACTTACTCGTTAATGCCTATCAATTTTTTTGTCATGATGAAAAACAAAATAACAATTGCAATGAGAAGCTTGGCAAAAATCCAGAAGAGGATTGGGGATGGAGCTTCTAGCAGACTAAGTGCATGGATAGCATTTTGCTTTTATTTGGGAAAATTTCCCTGACCAATCAAATTTCCCTGACATTTCTACGACTTCCCTGACTTCCTGACCTGTAGCCACCCTGAAAGTTTCTTTTTATGCATAACAGAATATGCCTATTTACAAGTTCAACAAATTATTCCAGATTAAGATTTTTTTAAAAGAAATATCATTAAGACCTGTGTTTCCCCATTGGCACAAATCGCTCACTGAACTGGAATACAGATGTCCAAATAAATACAAGTTACCAATAGCTCATGAGACAATCTATCATTTTTTTGCTTTAATATTTGTTGTGGTCTATAACCCCAAGCGTGGCCTATAAATCCCTGTATATTCAACTGGAAGTTAAATCTCTGGTTATAAAACCTTAGGGAATCCAGAATCTTGACACTCCTTCATCATTTCCACAAACTGCAAAGCCCGATTTGCAACGTATTCTGGCTTGAAAGCTGTCATGATAGAATTCAGTAACAGTCCACTACTAGAGAAAGCAAATCTACAATTCACAAAATTACTACAGTTAGCTTATTACAACGACTGCATTTATAGCGTGACCTATAATAGCATATTTTTAGCATACCTATTGCACTGATTTTTACATCTTTCCATAATTTCAGTCAATAGTGTTTCAGGCGCCTTATAAGCAATACACTGAAGCACCCAATCAAGTGCAGGGGAATATAAAGTCATGTAGGCTGTAAAATCAACCTTCTGGGTTAATAATTCATTTTGGACGTGTACGCATGTTAACTGAAAAACAACAAGAAATCAATGTTAACCTAGTTTAAATTCCACAAAGTAAAAGATTAAGTTTTGCAGCATTAATCCAGTTTTCAATTTTTTTTAACCTGATTATAAGTCATCAAAAAATCGTACAGATTTTCGTACAAATAATCTTTCGCATCTGGTGCCACAGACATGCCGACACGGCACAGATAGCACCTGGCATAGGCGGCCACTAAGGGGTCTCCAATTCCCAAAATCATTTTAGTCAGTCTCATTAAAGCTTGAGAAAATTCACTGAAAATAAAAAGGCACGATTTATTAAGTAATGATACAAAAAACAAATTGACACATAATAAAGCTGAAATCATTTTATAACAAGAGAATTTAATGATTTACCTAATGGTAAGATAGCTGTAAGATTTTAAAATCGCGACTTCAACGTAAAACCGGGGAATGAGTTCTCTTATGGATGCTATCTTGAAAAACCAATTACGACAGGTCTCCTTTGCAGATTCTGGCACCATCTCAGGAGTAAAGTTTTCTATTTAACGGATTAAATTTTCAAATAAATACAGGCCAAAATGCATCAATAGTGATTTTATGTGATTTGACTGCTGGCTAAATTCATAGGTGCCCGATAGTCTACCTGGTAATTGTGATGCCACTCTGCCTCCAGGATGGTAATAATCTGCTTTCGTTCGAATTCGACTGTAGACTAGATTGCCAAATGTGTCCAGAATATCAGTAACAAGCACAAATTTACTTGGATAAAATTGAATGACTGAAGTGTCGGCCAAGAGCTTGGAGCACTACAAAACATTTCAATTCAAAATGAAATAATTGAATACCACATTGAATAACAAAGGAACATTTGTTAGTATCACTCGTAAGAAGGTTCCTGTCAATGTTGTTAAAATTATATTTTTCTTAAGTAATGTCCGAAAATATGTAAAGATGTCTGCAAAATATGGTCGTTTATACGGAGATAAATTAAAAAATTACCTGAATGGCTATTTTGAGTGCTCGCACCCTTTGATCCACCTCCCAGGCCTCTATTAATGCTTGATTTAATTCTTCGATGCGATGGACATATTCCTGCTGTGTTAAATTCAGCATTTCTTTTATCGAGCCTTCTTCAAAATCATCTAGCTGCTCGAGTCGAGTTTTCACTTTGTCAGCAACTGAACTGTGCGTTTTGATAATAACTGCGAAGACAATACCGACAACAAGTAAATCGCCACCCTTTTGTGTATTTTATAAAAAATAAAACAATTTGTTTTACAATATCAGACCTTTTTCACCACCAGATAAAAAGCTGGTCATTATTGAAAGTTTCTCAGATGTGGTGTACTTGCTCAAGATTCCTGTTTTTTTCACATTCCAAGGTTCAAAGGTCTCCTCTGCATTCCCACGACTTTTAGATGCTTTTCCAAATGACTCCTGAAAAAGATCCAAAAAATCTTTACAGATATAATGCAATCAAGTTTTGCCCCAAGCACAACTGTTAATCAAATTTCTCATGCAAAGGAGATAAAACACACGAGAAATGTTACCTCTTAGTTCTTATTTTAAGGCTAGTCTAGGATAGAAAGTTTACTTTTATTTTAGTAGTTTAGTTTAGCGGATTATCACTGCGCCGTGGCCTTATGGTGAATTAGGGTTGTCTCGGAGAGACAGAGGTGGGTTGTCTGCACGATTTTTGTCGACCTGGGTTCACCGAATTCAAGACGAGAATGCTAACCTTTGGCTTTAAGTCACCTTATTATTGTAGATTAGGATACAAAAAGATAATTAAGATTGATGATGAGAGAATGACTAAGAGGAATAATTGTAAAATATAACAGAGACCACGATTGCATTTCCTATGAAAAAGAAACCTGTTGAAAACATGCAATGGCACATCCTATCTAAACATGTATTTGGATGATTAGACAACTGAGTTTCAACTACCGGTAGTTATTTAATTGCCCCCCCCCCCCCCTTTATAGACAACAATTACCATACCCGTTCCTGCATCGTATATTCAGCCGCAATTCTGCTCAATGGGTCAGCGTCAGTAGCAAATTGAGACAATGGATCTGTGCCATCCAAGACAGCTTTGAGCGGATCAAAGGCAATGGCCGTCATCTTTCTCGGGGTTCCCGGCGCTGAAGATGAAGCACTGTTCGGGGAATTAACCGACTGTTTCTTAGCTATTTTACCATCGATGACCTACATAAAAATGAATACAACAATTTATAATTTACTCGTTCACTGTTATGAACGGGTCATTCCCATGCATGGTTTGAGCATAGGCTACAAGTCTGAAATCGATATGAACTTCATATACCGTGGAAACTAATGGCTTTAGCGGATGATCGGTCACTTCTTCTTTGGGGAGTAAAACCTCTCTCTTTTCCTTTCCATACCAACGTTTACGAATGGTCCTGAGAAGAAAATGATACCGTAATAAATATGTTTATATGCATTTAAGCTGGATTCGAATATCGACTGGGTTTCAAAAGAGGGGCGGTCAAAGAACAGAGAGAACATTTCTTGTCATTGTCAATTTCTTACATTCATATCTAATCGTTGTCATTGGAAATGATGAAGAGATAAACTTACCATTCGTGCGTGGCCATTTTTTAAACAGATAATCAAGAGCGGTCCAAAATAAAACGCATAATTTCCTAGAGCCACACCGCTCGAATGAAATTTTAAAACCTACAAGACAATTTCATCGTATGAAGTAGAGATGGCGCCACTAATAACTCATTTTCTCTTGTTGAAAATATCCTATAGATGGCGCCACCACAGTTACTTCTAATAGTCACGGGTGCCAAAAAAAAACGACATCGAAAGCTGAAACGTTCATTGAAGAGCAGGAACACCAACAGTCAACGTATCAAATCATGATCAACGAAATTACCGCACAATTCATGCAACCCGCCTTGAAAGAGAATTTTGAAATAATTTTGTTGCCTAATTTACTAAAAACATAAATACAAATAAACTTATATACTTATAAACTTACAAACTTGTAAGTTATAATCTTATAAACTAAATTATTATGTGCATGTATATTTAAAAATGCACGTTTGATGTGATTATATACTTTAAATACTCATAAAGATTTAATATGGACTGCATACAATTTAAATTATTTACAATTTAAAATACAGTAGAATTTGGAAAAGTGACCACCTTTGAATGGTGACCACCTGTTTATGTTGACCACTTTTTAGTGTTTTTGTTTTTTCTAGTGTACATTTCCTTCGTAAAAATTCTCCGTATAGTGACCAGTGACTACCTGTCTATTGTGTACAGTGACCAGTGTGTGTTTTCTTTTGTGCAATTTTTACATTGCCAATGTACCTTATAAAGTGACCAGATAGCAGATGAGTCACCTTACAGTGTACATCAAGCTTTAACCCAAGTGGTTCTCACATAATTCAACCAATGATGTTATTCTGATCAAAAAAATCACTGAAAACGTGATCATAAGAAGCAAAAAGCATTTAAAACATGGAAAACTTGATAATTTTTTCTATAAAAAAAACAAATGTGTAATAGGGCATTAATATACTGTATGTAATGCACATGGACATGATGATTCTGTAATTTTTTGGTTTTGTAGTCTTTTACTACTTGTATTACATCATGTACAAGTACAGTACGTGCACATGCTCATTTTAAATTAATTCACGCATTCTTTGTATAGTGACACCTGTGTACAGTGACCAACATTGCATTTTTTTGGTGGTCACTCTTAACAGGTTTTACTGTAATTCCAAACGAACGCCTTCATATGAAACACGAAAGTAAATAAATTACAAAAAATATTAAAAGTTAAAACAATTGTAAAACCCAAGTAGGCCTACGTAAAAATTGAAAAATGTTGACATTAGCAACACCCTAAGACCAAATAAAGATATCTTGAAGATTTATTTAAGGCAGAGACTAAGCAGTTACATGTATGAAGATATCATTTTGCCCATTAATGTCGTCACAAAAGTGTCTCGTAAAATATAGCATGCTTAAGAAAAGTAAAAAGTTTACCTTGAGTCTCAGCCAAAGTTGTCAATACCTGTTCGAACAAAATCGCTTCTTAGAAAACAAACTTTATTTTTTTTTTTTGGCAAACTTTTATTGAAATCTATAAACGATATTACTATTTCCTATTTCAATCATGCACTCAACGGATTCGTTTGAAAACGGCTGATAACCTATACAGTGTGATCTGCAAGAAATCAAATCAAATCATAACAATCGATGGAAATAATACATTATTTGGCGTGTGAAAAGCTTCGTGATTTGCAAAAGACAGATTCCTTGCCGATTGCATATTGTAAAAGATGGACAGCGATGACTCGTTTTTTTCTTCTTCTATTAATTATAGATCTATTGACTCTACAGACAATATGCATATTATTTAGACACACATATTATGTACCCTGGTCATTCCAGTTCAAGTCATTAAAATTTATAAAAGACGTCACAGAAACCGAAATATTTGAATATTTGGCGTCGTATAAGCCGCGTCATACCAAAACAACACACCGAATGATGGTGACGTCCCGTATCGATGATGATACACATGTAGGTATGATCTGGAGGAAATGATAAACCATGCTCGTGATGGCAATGTTTAAAAAAATGGGGGGGGGGGGAGAAATCAAGATCATTCGAAATTAATTTTGACGTACAGTAAAAACTGGCAAAGTGACCACTTTTTAGTGTATTGTTTTTTCTAGTGTAAATTTACTTCATATAAATTCTCTGTGTAGTGACCAGTGACCACATGAATATTGTGTACAGTGAATAGTGTTTTGTCTTTTTTGCAATTATTACATTGCCAAGGTACCTTAAAAAGTGACCAGATAACAGATGAGTTACGTTACATCTTGCTTTAATCCTTGTACATGATGATTCTGTACTTTTTTTTATTTGTGGTTTTTTACTACGTGTATTACAGTCTACATGTAAAAGTGCAGTGCACATGTTCATTATTTTAATTTAATATTTAATTCAGGCATTCTTTGCATAGTGACCACCTGTGTACTGTAGGGACCAACATAGCTTTTTTTTGTTGGTCACTCTTAACAGATTTTACTGTAACTTCATTTTCAATTTTTCGTTGCTCATTTGCTGCTCATTTGCTCACAAAACTATTAATAGTTTTTAATTAAAATAAACTACGAACTAAATTAAGAACGAATGATCTTAATTTTTCTTCCCAATTTTTTTTTTATAAATCTTACCATTGCACGTAACATATTTTTTATCATTACAACAAAGTCATCGCAAAGATGGCAACACTGAAATCAGGCGCAATCAATCGTAATGTGGTGCTTTTTGCGCTGATTTTAACATGACGCCTAATGGCTCATAAAACCTATCGAATTTCCTCTTTTTAAGGATATGTGGCACAAATTCAATGAAAAAAATAAAATGATTGTCCCTGGCAACTGTAGTCGTGGACATCTCACGAGTGAAGCTGGACGAAGCTCGTTTCAAACCCTCCTCCAACGCGACATTCTTGAGTTGTCCTAGACGTCTAGCTTAAACGTTGATGGAAATTAACTCGCGATAAATTCGTATTTAATAATCGGATTGTGAGGATCAAAGTTAATGAAGATTGAATTGACCGGTTGCACCGAACGCCATCAAAATTTATGCGAAGAACTGTTGCAAAATCCAGATTTTTTTGATGGATTAATAACTTTTATAGAAGATTGGTGCATCCGGTCAAAATGAGTCATTGGTCATGAGTCATCACCCAATATTGCACAATTTGATTGACCATCTTATTACTTAAAATGAAATAAATGAACTTAAAAAATCTATAATGAATGAAAATATACAGGGTGACCTTAACGAATAGCACCATAGGTTATTCGGAATCCTTTGGCACAATTGCATCGTGACACACTGTATAAGCACGAATAAATAATTACGCAAAAATATAAAAAATAAATAAATAAACAAAGTCGGATAAAATGGACATAGTGGTTTAAAAGTGTAAAAAGTCTAACAAGATCTAAAAAGCTCTAGGCCTAGATATTTTTTTTTTCATTTTTCTTTTCAAATTACTATTAAAGAGTGACAAAAATCACCATTCAAAATACACATCGTTCACTATAAACTCCCATAAACACGTCCGATTATTTAGTTAATTTCTAGAAAAAAATGGCGTCTTTTTCTTTGTTCACAAAACTTTTTCGACAAAGTTGGATTGAAAACGGTGAAGTTGGAAGCAAATTCACGAAACGAGTTGCCATCATGCGCACAACTGAAATTTCATGTTTCAAAAATATATGTTGTTGTTTAATAACAAATTTCACAACGTTTGTGGTACCTGTTTTAAAAAAAAAACTTTAAGTCCGGTGACAAAAATGAAAAATGTTTTCTAAATAAAAGTTTTCGCCAGCAATTCAGTCGTGCGATCGATTTTTGGGGATTCTCGTGAAAGAGGATGTCCGAGAATGAACACAAACGCGTCGTAATTTTATTAAAAAATAAAACCGATATTTCGAATCTGAAATTTTTCATCGAAGAGAAAACATTCGCGAATACTTCTTAACTTTTTCAAAATGGTGCGCAACCCTGTGATGGTGGCTTTATTCCGGACTTTTAATTAAAACTTGTTTATTTTTGAAAATTGTGCATGAACGATTCACGCCTTTTTTGTACATTTTTTTTTTAAAATCATATTTCCAGATATGAATACAGTTCGTCCAATCCACGAGCCACTTATTAAATTTATATGGAAATCCTGCACCAAATTCGCAACGTGGCGCACGTACGCTCCTCTCTCCAGAAAGAACCCATTGGGTGAGAACACACTGAATGCTTACTTTCGACGTTTCTTTCAGCTTCTTTCCTGCTTGTTTTCATCTTCAGCGTGATTATCCGTGTGCTAGGTGGCGCCACTGCATGCATTATGCTAAGTGAAACATTCCGTGTAAAACTTGCACATGCGCATTAGCATCTCATGATGAGTGCAGGACACGTTTTTACGGTACATAGGCGGCATACAATCGAAGGCTACACTTTTGACCAATAGTGATCTGTGTGCCACTCCGTGTCTTACAAAAACTCTGCTTTTAGATTTCCAAAAAAGAACGTTAAAAACATTCTCGAAAGCTTGTAACTGTTTCTTGTACGCTCAACCTGGCTCGGCTAAGCTTTCTTTGTGTGCGCCCTCATTTAAAACGCATGCCGCTTTCTTATCCCGCTTGGTGGCGCTAGTGTACGCCGAGTGGTAAGCTCCTGCAATCAGCATTCTGTGCATTCTTACCCATAGATGAGGGGGAAATCGGAATCAAGATGAAATCTTTAGAATGGCACCCAAAGCATTTTTGCACGTTTAAAACGAACCTCTTTCTCTCATAACGAAGCAAGCAAACCAACAGAATAAGCAGCTCGGTAAAAATCCAAAACCACCTGAAATTCTCAGGAGTGACCACGGATCTAGTTCTTTCCCCGGTGGTTTCACCATCTTCATAACAGAATGCGAAACCGCGGGCCGGCCCGAGTGAAAAGAGCGCCATCTACGGCCATATCCGACCACGTGAGAGTCATCTGAAAGTTGCTCTTCAATGATGGCTATATTCCAGAGATGGCCAGTCGGAATGAAATATCGCGGGGGTACTCGGTTGTCCGTCTCAAACGGGAGTGGTCCTCCGCAAGGTCTCGTAAGAGAACTCCCTGGAGTAGTCGCGGTTAATGTCGGCAGTGGTGGAGACGGTGTTACACGTGGGGTCGCGCGAGGTCAAAGGTAAACTGTAGTAGGAGAGGTCGCGCATGGACTCGGAGTGCGTGGGCCGTCCTCGCAGCATGGATGGACGCGGGGAATTCTCCCTCGAAGAAGCGTAATAGTCGTGCAGGTGGCTCCCCCTGCGACGCCGATGGTGACGGCGACAAGGCGGAGGAAATTCGTCCGGCAGGGGGCAGTCACCGTACTTGACGTCCCCTTCGCCGTCCGAAATCCACTGTTTCTTGTGCAAGTTTATGTACAGGAAGATGGCCGAAGTGCCGGTGAACTCGGTGGCCATGAAGCAAGAGACCACCAGCAGGAAGGAGAAGCCGTACCTGTAGTTGAACAGCGGCGGCTGCAGGGAAGACTGATCTTGGAGCTTGATGCCCACTTCCGACTTGAACGTTGAAATGTAGATCACCAGGCCAGCCAGAATGGTCAAACCTAAAAAGCCAAGAAGAAAGACCAGAACATAAACGCTCAAATAGTAATTGCTCCTGTTTTACAATCTCAAAACTCCTATTCGACGCCATTTTGTCGTTCATTTCTATGCAGGGCTCATCCCGGTTGAACGATTCATCATCAACATCGTCAAGAAGCCATCCATAAAGGACGTCCGGCAATGGGAAGGAAGGAAGGGTTCAAGGAAAGTGGACTTGTGCTTAAACTGTCATCAGTTTCAGATGAAAATTTGATTGCATTGGTTTTATTTGCTGATTCAATTTTGTTTTGTCTGCTTTAATTACCGTTACAATATTTTGTAGGTCGGTGGTTCACTAATGGTAATATTTTCAATGTAAAATTTTATAAAGAACATGTTAAAAATTGCTTATGTAATCAACGAGCCATTTTCAAAATTGGACGGGACATGGATGGGATGGGGGGAAGGTGATAGGGGAGGGGGTTATATAAACAGGACAAGGGAGGACAGGGGTCTAAAAACCTGGGAAATACAGGACGTCCTTTATGGATGATCCCCTGAACTATATGGACCGTTGGTGACATAGACCAGAGTCAATGAGACTACGGCAAGAAACATCAATCGTGTTATCGGTTTTGTAACAGGCAGTGCATCGCCGCCCATCCGCCCCACCCTTCCCAATAACCCGGGCTTTGGACCGGCAACAATTGCGAAACACAGTACAGTGCAGTATTCTATTCTATTCTATTCTTTACTCTGCAGTCAGTACATAGTACCATGTGGCAGAGGGGATCATCATTCAATT
>JAQGBX010005013.1:0-14379 GCA_034698745.1 Megaphyllum sjaelandicum | reverse complement strand
ATAGCCGACCCAGGAATCGAACCTGAGTCTACCGAATGCAAGACGAGGATGCCAACCTCTAAGCCACCTTGCCACCATGGAAGATATTTTTCCAACAAATTACATTAAAATCCATAAAGCCGTTTTCATTTAAAAGAATTAATTGCGGAAACTTAATGAACACCCCTCCTATTATTTTAGTTATCAACTATTTTATTTTGTCGTAATGCAAATTCTGAACACTCGCACTTTTGTTTCCTATCTGCTTGCCCAGTGATTATCAGAGGTTGAGGAATTTGGTATTTCGCAGGTTGGTTTTCGTATTTTTACGCACGTCAATAATGCAGGGTGTACTATTTTTACGCAAATTATATGCTTAACGTGGAATTTTAAGTTTATTTTTTTATTTTTTAATTTTCCCCCGCGCATTAACCTTTAATGTTAATATTGACGGTTTACTCACCATGCTTTTCAACCCATTTCCTAAAATGTTGATTTTCATCGAGCTCATTTATACTTTTCAGGAGTCTCGTGGATACAGTTTATGCCCTGAAAGATCAGTTGAAAGACCTGCAACAAGTGAGTCGTTCTTTTTAATTTTACATAGTTGCGTTTGTCACGTATCAAAGGCAAAACTAAATGTTTTGTCATTTATAGGAAACAGGCTCTCTCTCCAAGGCTTTCGAAGAGGAACAAAAATGCCGAAAACGGCTGGAAGACGTAGTGAAAAAGTATCTGTTAGCTGGTCGGGATGACGTCAACTGGGATGAGTAGATTTATTCGGTTTTTTATTTTACTTTTATGGTTTACGCAAAGAATATGGACAGAATTGTGGAAATATTTTTCCTCTCTGTCCTCGGGAATTGTTGGAGTTTTGCGAAATCTGTAAATGTCTTCCATAGCCTGGTCTTCCATAAATGTAAATTATGGGTTACTGGTCGTTAAATCAAAATTTAAAACATTTGATGCCAAATTACTAATACGGGCAATTTTTCCGTTTTGCGTAAAATGCGCTATGTTATCGATTCCTCTAAGACCGAAATATGTCACTCGTTAAAACTGCCAGCAATATGTACTAGATAATATTAGTATTTTGGATGCCAATTTAAAAAGTGCCACTTTATTCAGGTTTTTAATATTTTTATTAGAAAATTAATTAATCATGTCACCGTGTGACAAAAATTGCATTTCACTTAAACCTCCGAATCAGCATTTTTTTTATTATAAAAGGACAACTTATTTAAAGCTTGCCGCAAGCTGAATTTAACTTCCCCTTTGGGAATACAGGTCAAATTCAACTAAGTTGTACAAAATAGAAAATTCCTCGATGACTCATGGCCAACTTTGTGACGAGAGTACTCCCCGAGTGTTACTATAAATTTGCTGTCACAATTTTTTTTTTCAGACTGCTAAGTAATCAAAAGTTGCAAAAAAGACTTTGTTTTAGAATCCGGAAACTCTCATGAAGATATTTGGCTCATTTTCAGTGTTAAAAATAAAAGAAATTGGCATCAGTTCTTTTTAAAGATAATAGTATATATCCCCAATATTCTAAAAACAATCCAAAATTGATCTATTTTGGGGATTTACGAGAATGTTGTAAACTTCTTAGGAATTATGCACCACCTGCTTGAGGTTTTTACCATCATGTTTCATTGACCGAATTATTTTCCCATCAACCTTTCATTGTCTTCGTTTGATTTCTACCGTCAGTTTTCTTTGAATTCTAATATTCGTATTTTTTCGTAATGTCTAGAAAATGGTCGATTTCTCGAAATCTGCTAATCACTATGTATGCGATGATAGCGATTTCTTACATTCCTTAAAATTAATATTAAATAACCATCTTTTACTGTTGACAGTTTCTCGTTTAGTTCTACTTGATTTTTGGTCGACCATTATCAAAAATTCTATCAGATATCAGGTTATCTGATAAAACAAATTAAGATATCTGCGTTTTAAAGTAGTAAAATAAATCAATGCTCAGGAATTATTTATTTAATTCTTTATTCAATTATCAATCACTCTGGATATTTCATAAATCAATCTGTGACTGGATTATTTCCTGTCATGGATATATATCACATATTCAGCGGTTGTAACTTCAAATGTCGAAGCTGCCATGCCGATAATTTATTACGTAGCTATTTTACTCCGTAATAAACTTATTTACCATCTGAACAAAAAAATCTCGGTTATAACAACGAAAGATTTGTTATGACTCTTCAAATATGAGGAGTGTTCATTAAGTTTCTACAATCGTTTTATTTTTAAACGGCTGTATTGGTATTTTTTGAAAAGTATCTTTTAATGTTGAAATATGTTCGGGAACGATCGAAGACTTTTTCCAAAAAATTTCTTTGGAATCCAAACAGTTTTTTTTAGATGATTGTGTAAGCTTAATCAACTCCCCTCGTAATATTTGGCAAGGCAATGCAAATAATCATTTTCTATCCAGACTTTGCGCATATTCTGTACACTTCCTCTTTGATAGATTTAATATCTGCGGCTAAAATGCGACAGCAGCCACCGATGTATTTGGCATTCAGCGCCAGCCATTCCTCTATGAAACCCTCAATTTGGGGACATTCCGTTTTTCCGTACCACCTAAAAGATACGTGTGAATTCAGTTAAAATTATTCCTTCACATTGCAACGGAGCGTTCGTAGCTCACCTTTTATCTCTGGTCCATTCTTCTCCGCTATTAGGATAAACGATGAACGGCACGTCTCCAGCGACACCATGAGCGTTCTTCAACAGGTCGCTAACGTAGCACGGCTTGGTGCAATTCACTCCAATGGCAACCAACTGATGTCCCGAGTCGTGCTGGATACACTGCTTGACAGAATCTCGGAATAGTTCGCCGTGACAGGTATGTTCGTTATCCTGCAAAATCACACACCACGAATGGCTGGCTCAGACAATTGGCAGTTCTAAGTACGTTAACGAAAAATACGATTACGAAATCAGGATTACCTTACACGAAAAGCTCAACCAAGCCTTAGTCGAGGGATATTCTTTCATTAATTCCACTAATGCATCGGCTTCTTTAGACGCCGGAATGGTTTCCAAAGCCACTAGATCAACGCCGGCATCCACTAAGCACTGAAGACGAGGGCGGTGCCAATCCTTAAACTCCTGTTTTATTACGAAAGTTTACATAAGAAAGGATAATACTGGCATATGTGCGTTAAAAAAACTGGAAATGAAGTAATTATTCTAAATTTCTGCAGCTTACATCTATGCTCATGTCGTCAACGTACCGCCCATGGTATTCCGAACTATTTAATAAAATCGCCCCGTAAGGCCCCACGGAGCCAGCGATGAGAGGTTTCTTCCGCTCGTCTATAATTTTTGGAAACCATTATAAATTATTTTATAAAAACTAACGAAATTTAAAGATTCCATGTTTGAACGTTTCGAGGGATTATTTAATGGCAGAAAATTTTCTGGAAGCATTTCAATTTACCGCCCCTCGCACTTTTATTAGACCAAAACTCATCGCTGGCATCCCGCGCGAGTTGAACCGCTTTATGAATCAACAACTTGGCTTCCTCGATGCTAATATTGAAGTTTTCTGTGAGATTTTTCAAAGAGACTTGATACGTAGCTGTGGTCACAATATCTGAACCACTTTCTAAAAACCTGTTGATGAATGAAACGGTTTGTATTGATTAGCCGAATAATGGCTTCTTCCAACTTTATTATATAAACGTAACGCTCAAGTTGCTTTCGAACCTTTTATGCACGTTATAAATAGCCTGCTGATTGTTAAACAATAAACTTCCTCCGTACAAAGGATCAGCCTGAAATAACGGTGCAAGATAAGTTATTTAATTAACCGAGCAGTGTAACGCAGGCTAGAATTAATAATTCGAACCATATAAGACATTAACATAAAAAATACGAGTCTAATAACTGATTTTAATTACGTAGGGGTGTTCATTAAGTTTTGGCAATCATTTTTCAAGAAATAAACGGCTTATGAATTTTAATAAAATTTGATAGATCGAAATACACGTAAACTATAACTCAAAAAATGTCCTTTTTGTTCAGAGCATTTTGGCATTGTTGTGGCAGCGAGTGTATGCCTCGCTCGAAAAAGGTTTTAGCTTTCGAATCAGCATTTGTTCGAGCCACTCAACGTCCACTTCTCTCTCAACATCTTTCACACTTGTCTGTCCATTTCTAAAATGACCAACCCACTCCTATATAGACTGAACGTTCGGCAATTAGGTAACTCGGACCTTAAAACGTGCGCGTATATCTGCTCCTGAGCAAAGTTCATCTTTGCAAGGACTCCGATCATTGCTTTTGAATTTAAGCACCTGTAATTTATTGAAACGTATTTTTAATGTTGAAATATGTTTAGGATATCGTTGGAAGAATTTTTCTAACACATTTAATTAAAATCCATACAGCCTTTCTTCTAAAAAATGATTGAACATCCCTAGTAGATGATCATGTCAAAGACATTTTACCAAGTATCTTAGACTAGAATTTTAAGACAATTACTGTATGCGTAGGTGGTACATTAATTATGAGAATTAATAAGTCTGCATATACGGTAATTGAAAATTTTAAGGCAAGTACAGGTTGTCATTGCGCCACACATTAATATTGAATTGAAGCTTCGATCAGCTGAGATAGCAATGCACATAGCAATACCCGCCTCTGCACCTAATCCTTGAGCTTCTAATTCACTGCCAGTGCCACCGTCAAGCACGTAAACATTCAACGGCTTCGTAGTCATGTTTTTTAAAATCGTTCTCACGTAAATAACGATTTTTCTGGAAAATATTTTAAAAACCACAACAATAATTTCACACGCCCACCATTATCGTGAGGCGCCAGTTCGAATTTCGATTCGTACTCGGGCGCAATGCGAGACAACAGTGCTGTCAGTCGCGGCTGACTCGTCAAAACAAAAATTATTCAGAAATGGACCTTATTAAAAATTAAATAATATCAGATCATTTCAAATTCTACAAACTTCAAAACTCAATCAGTATTTCATTAAAAGCCAAATCTCCTCGCCCATATTACGGAGAAATTCCATTTTACGAGAATGAACCAAACCGCGACTGGGCCAACGGCCATGCCAGACACGAGTGCGAATCGAAATATCCGGAACCGCATAATCCCAACCAAGCCGCTGAACGGGGGCTCTAATTTCGGAAATTTCGGTCGATTCCACACCGCGTCCGTCCATCGAGCCGCGGATAACCTCCCTCATCGTACATCCGCGTTAACGTTCGGAATACCGCCGTAATTCCATCGCAGTTTCATCGCGACTCGGTTAAAATTCAAGCGGGCGCTAATGCATCTCCGCAGTTTGTCTAGTTAGGATTCGGGCTTAGACCTTGGCCGTGCCCGCCAATCAGATGGCCTGATTCAGGGCAGCCTTTTTTTTTATATTTCGGGGACTAGTGCTCGCTGCGTGCTAAGTGAGAAGACGGTTTGTGCGCCTGTTCGGGAGTTAAAATTCCTACGAATATATCTCGGGGAGGAAAAAAAGCCCGCACGTATGACTTGACCATTTGGCGAAAATCAGGATTTTATTTCGTCCCCGCAATCGTTCGTGGCCCCCTGGAAAACCGCATCGATGGACAGTACGTCCATTATTACGCAAGTGAGCAGGGACGAGGAGCACCTCAATAACATTCCGCCCGAAAAAGGTAAGCCAAAAACAGAAGGGACGAAACATGGCGCGAAGCGGGGGTTGCTACGGAGCTACCAAACATTTTTACGTTTTTCTGACCTCAGCACCAGCTTCGTTTTTTTTCTGGGCTAGCTCCCGATGCCCCTTTTCGTGTCTTGTTTTGTCGCGCGAAGCCCACGATGTTTACTTTTTCGTCATGTGGCGTGTCTATGTATATGCTGGGGAATGGGGGAAATTCCCGATACCGCTGGCATTCGGGACGTCCGAAATTACGAAGTCTGGAAAATGGTACATCGCCTTATGCTAAATTTAAGTAAAAGCAACGTGGCACGGTGCTTGTACATCTGCGTGCACCTTTGGCCATCGTCTGGCTAGCTCGTGTCGAGGATTCCGATTCCAGATTTGAAGCAGCTCTCGTCGAAGAGAAGTAAACGTGGCGTTTGCATTTTAAAAATGTGTGGTCTGGCTGCTGCTTCATCCCCACGCTCGCTCCTGAAGGGTGCCTCACTTTTTGGGTTATCCTCCAGATTACGAAACATCGACGTTTGGCTTTTTATTTTCGGCTTCGCAGGAAGCCGGAGTTAATTCGGGCGTCTCGGGATTATATCCTAAGTTGATTAAGTAATAGCTCTGATGTAGCGTAATTTGAGCTCGGGAGTGTTTGATGATGATGGGTACGGTTTCTGTAAAAACAGAAGTGCGAAATCGGCTGGTCCTCCCCACTCTTAATTGCGGTGACCCAAATTTATCCCGTGTTCATGCCCTATGGTACTGTGCCCTTTCACCTATGGAATGACCGGAGTACCTTTATCGACCCTATTTACGTACCTGACCGAAAACCGAGATCTTGATCCTGCTCGATGGTTTGGGCCCCTAACTAAGATTGTTTGGTTTTAATGAAGTTAGACTTCACTAAAAATTAAGATTTTTCAGGGTTCCCCCAGACCTGGAAAAGTGGGGGCATTTGAAAATGTCCGAAGGTGTCAGGGAGGAATGATTTATTTTTGAAAAAAAGTCACGGGAATTCAAAGTGTTACTGTTGTCATCATCCAACATTACACGTAATTTCACGGTTAACCTATCATGATTAAAAAAATAACCAATAAGTATATGAAAAATGTTACATATTATAAACGTGGCAATTTTACGAAGAAACATGGTCTCGAATCATTAAATTGAACAGCAGTGCACCCAACCAATCCACTCCTAGACCGAACTTTCGGACATTACTCGGACCTTAAACGCGTCACGCATTTCTGCTCCTGAAATGCCATCAAAAGTTAAAAAACCCGCTACTAACTCACATCTCCTCGAACTCCATCTTTGCGCACCAATTTTAAAACAAGTGCGATTTTTAAAACGTATCTTTTTATTGTTGAATTATATGTTCAGGAATGATGGAAAAATATTTCCAACACGCTTCCTTAAAATCCATACAGTCATTTAAAAAAAATGATTGTAAATGTGTTCTTCTGCATGACTCGATCGAAGTAGTCTGACATGTTGTTAACAATTCCGAGAGTTGACCTTATATAGGGTGGTCAGAATGTCTATCCCGTGGCCAGATTTGACCAGCCGACCTATTTCGAGTAAGTCGTTACGTCAACTTTACTTCTAGTTGAACATCATTCCTGTTCCCTGAGCGCAGACTGCCTATGAAGGTGTACTTAATGACAGAATTGTGGTAAAGCTGTCATTACGACATATACAAACACAACGAGCTGGCAAAGGCCAATGCGCGCAACTAGTGTTTTGTTTACAGTAATGACGTCAAGATGGATTTTGGAATCGAATCTAATTGATCAATTAATGCCACATGTGGTCCATGATGTCAAACCAAAGTTTTTTTTCCAGTTTTGTCCACTGGACTCGGTTGCAACCACGTCAGAGCCTCCGCATGTTCCGGCTTAATGGATCCACGCAGAGTGGCGCTCTAATACATGTTGGATTGAGGTACTCAGACAGAAGCTTCTTGGCAGAAGATATTTGGCAGATGCGAAGTCATGTGCTTGTACGCCGATGAATGCATCGGTATAAAAACATGGTGCATTTTTTATTCATGTTTTTACGAGTTAATTATGCTAAGTTTCGCGTACAACTGTGGTCTCACCACTCACTGTCAAAAATGCTTTTCGTAAAGCTTCTGTCTGAGTACCCCTGTTATGTACTTCTACTACTCCCCCCTTAACCTTCATTTGAAGGGAGGAAAACTATTCTCATTTCGTGTTGATGACAGCTTGGTTGGATGTGAATTAAGAGCTGACATGTAGGCTACTCTTCTATTGTTTTGTCCAAGATGATGTGAGTAGGTTCCTGGTTCAAACCAGAATGTTCCATCTTCGATCTTGGATTTTGGACTTGGGTTACTTCGGTGGCGTCACATTGGGATAGTCCGATGCTTTTCTGGAAAATTCCCGAATGATTTTTACTTGAAACTGGAAAACCTGGTGCAATTCCCGGGTATACTGGACATGGTACGTCAGGCTACTTGGTCCGAATTTTTCATAGAGTTCTCCCAGACCTGGAAAAGTCAGGGAACTTGAAAATTTCTGGAAACAGTCAGGGAAGAATGAATTATTTGGAAAGATTCAGGTAAATTCAACGGATTAATTTCGTCACAATCCATAATGAATCCTTCTACTGTACGTGGTTAGCTCGGGGCCCATTTACAAAGTTGTTAAAATAATTTCAGTAAAAATTTACAGCATTTTCATCAATTTCAGAGGACAAATTTGCTAAATTTTCAACAATTTTCGTTGTCTAATTTGCAAAAGTTTTAGTTTCTGAAGATTAAATTGGCTTTGACAGTTTCCAAAGACAAATTTGCAAAATTTTCTTCAGTTTGTTAACGCAAATTTAAAAAAAAATTTGTAACTGTTTTTGAGTGTAGATTCGACGTGAAATTTCAACAGTTTCCGAGGAGAAATTTTCAAAATTGTCAAAAGATTTTGAGGACAAATTGACAAAATTTTCAACCTTAATTTTCAGAGTACATGTGCACATTTTCAAAATTTACAGTCTTTTCCGAGTATAAATTTTGCAACAATTTCATTATTTTCCGATTACGAATGTATTAAAAAATTTCAAAATTTTCAACAGATTTTGGATTTACAAATTGGCAAAATTGTCAACCCTAATTTTCAGAAGTCTTATTCCGAGTACAAATTTTGCAACGATTTCATCATTTACCGGATGCAAATCTGTAAAATTTTCAGAAACTTTTCACGCTAATTCTGCGAAAATATCGACTCGAAAAGTCAGGGAAGTTGAATGTTTAATTTGCAGATGGGATGAACTTGTTAACGAGTATAAAACGGAATGGGGAAGTCACGTACTAGCATCTGATGGCGTATAGTTCCTCATCCGAAAATGAAATAATTGCTTTGTTTTACACGCGAGTTACCGTTTTTGCATAAACCTATATTCGTTTCGGATTAATTTAATAGCAGACTTCTGGAATTAACACCGTTTTTGAAAACGAGACGCTTTCGAGGTCTGCAAATTCTACAGGAAATGTTATAGGCTGCATGACATGAATTGCAACACTAGGCTCAACCTAGGCCAAGGAGCATTGTCCTGTTGCGCCTACGTTGGCTTATCCGAAAAGCACTCCGAAAAACACGCTGTTTTTCAACACTCAGCTATAGCTCCTATAGAGGGGGTGCCATTTTGTCCGCACTCCTCGGCTCCCAACTCGTTGCTCAAAATTTCACTTCCAACTCTTGCACTGATTGATCGAACGAAAAAATTGCCATTTTTTTATTTAGTTGAAAAAAAAAATTTTTTTTTTGGCAAAGTTTACCGAACTCTTGAGTATAGTTTACTCGGACACCTGGCGGGGTTTTCTTTGGCTCGAGTTGAACGCGTGGTGCGCCTGAAGCACTTTGCCCGAGGCACCACGAGGTGCTTCGGACTCAACCTTGACCCCGCTGGAAACGTACGATTATGAAACGGTACATGACGGTGGAAGCCGGGTGCCAGGTATGAGTTTTTATACCCCTCATGTTGACAAATTCGTCAGCGTTTATGTCGCGATACTATTAAATTCTGCCACATCAGGTCAGTTATTTTGTTGCATACGTGTTAATTGGTCGTGTCAAGCTGAGGCATCAGCCACATCAGCCTGGATCTTACGTATTTTAAAAATTGCAGTATATATATATATTTTTTAAAAAAAAGTTCACAGTAAAGCCTGTTAAAAAGTGATCACCAAAAAAATGCTATGTTGGTCATTGTACACAGGTGGTCACTATACAAAGAATGCTTAAATTAAAATAATGAAAATGTACATTGCACTCATACGTGTAGACTGTAATACACGTACTGTAGTAAAAGAACCACAAAACCAAAAATGTACGAAATCATAATGTCCAATTAGGAGTTGATGCAACGTGACTCATCTGTTTCCTGGTCACTTTTTAAGGTACATTGGCAATGTAAAAATTGCAAAGTTGGTCACTTTTCCAGGTTTTTATTGTATGATCTAATACATGTAATGCGAAGAGACGACCGGATTAAGTGACTTTTTCATAAAGGGCAGCGTAGGGAAAAATCCCTTCTTACTGTTTTGTTCGAATAAAATGGCGTAGGTTGTATGGCGAAACTGACGTTGGTCCACCGTTTTTTAAAAGTCGGTCACCTAGCTATACCTGTACAGCAATATGGCAGATTTCCCTCACCTGAATGGTTAACTTGGAAGTTGACCAATGACCACTGAAACCATATATACGTTTTGAAAAATGGTCTTTACGACCCCATTATTGAAAACCACACCGATTCGACCACCCGCAATGTTTTCTCTCTCATTTTTTGAAAATAATTACTAAATTGCAGTATAAAAAGCAGCGGCTATGTTCTTTCAAATTGTGAAATTTTCAAAACAAAACAAAAAAAAATGGGCGCGCTCTTATTACGGCGCTGCGTCGAAACGCTTCAAATGGCGAGGAAACAACAGCTAGCGTCGAAGCAATAAAACGAGACGTAACGTCGTTAAAAAGCGGAGAACTCACAATGTAGACGTGCTGAGAAATTACTATTTTCTTAATGCCCGAGGTGCACGGTTTTGAGCACCAATCGCCCGTTTAAACAACTTATATAACTTAAAATGTTTGCGAATTGCGAATGCGAGTCGGTATAGTTTTCATGCATCCATTTTTTCGTTAGTTTTTCGCGTAGTTGTCTTAAAATTGTTATCGTATATTGGCGTACGTGTTCTGGAATAATAACGTGAGTTAAGTGCCATAATTTCGACGTTTTTTTTGATGGTGTTATTAAAGGTCATAAAGAACACTTTCAGTATCAGCAAGGTGTTAAATTCGCCGGAATGTAAATATTGTACTGTATCTATTTCGATTGTTAAATATAATCCGGCATCAAATGAAAACCAAAATAGTGACAGCCGACCCTGCAGGGTCTGATCTAATGGACGAAATTCTGGTAGTTATCGAGCTGGCTCGTAAATATTCTTTGCATTTTTTGGTTTTTGTTTAGTCTACAGATATGCAGAATGTAGCCTATAATGTGAAATGAGTACATGCACCATAGCAATGCCTATTTTGAATTAGTTTCAAATTTACTTCTCCGAACGTGAACTTTTCCAAATTTGCGAAATATTCCAACTGTAGCCAAAAAACAACAGCAACGTTACTTGTACGACGTTTATAGGTAAACATAACAGGGTTCCCCCAGAGATGGAAAATCTAGAAAAGGCAGGGAACTTGAAAATGTCTGGAAACGACAGATTATGACTTATTTAAAAAAACACAAAAGTTGGGAAAATTAAAGGTATCCGCGTTTTTACGGTCCAAAATCAATGCTTATATCCTGCTTATATCCATTTGCAAGATTACCAAACACGCATTTTCAAAAATTTCAACTGTTTTCAAGTAGATATCTGTAAAAATTTCAACGGTTTCCGAGTAGAAGTTTTCACCAGACTCCGAGGACAAATTTGCAAAATTCTCAACCTTTTCTGTGCATGAAAAATTTTTCGAGTACAAGTTCTTAAAACTTTCAACATTTTCCGAATTCAAATTTATTCAATTTTCACTTTTTTTTCATGTTTAGCATTATTCCTAAAGTTTTCACAATTTTCCTTGGTTAATTTTGATTTTTTTTTTAAATTGTCATTAGTAAATTTTGCAAAAAAAATATTGAATGATCCTGCGTAGATTGTGCCAAATCGTGGATAACATTGGCACGCGTGTCAATTTTGACGTTGTTTAGGGAAATTTGTTTAAAAACCTGGAAATGTCAGGGAAGTTGAATATGAAATTTCTGGGGGACCCTGCATAAGTAATGCAGTTCGTGTACTATACTCGTATAAGATAACCACGAACTTTCTTAGTTTTCATCAATACAGCTAGTGGTCACTGCTCGTTGATGTGACTTAAAGAACTCGATGGACATCGCAAATGGCCGCGCCTTCTTTTCACCCTCACGGTTAATCGTTCGTGTCCAGTTAAATGCGCAAACCCATCCCCTCAAAACCGCAAAATAGTGGCACATTGACGTCAACGCTATTATTTTTGGCTGGTGTAGACTGGCTCGTACGAGCTGCTATCCGAATTACTCGCGGTGAATGAGTCAGATTGTTTTTGACTGACTGACCTCTGATGAGGATGACACAGGGCCCCATAAAAATACACACGGGTTTCATTCGCTTTTTTTTGTTTTTGAAAAAAAAAAAATCATGGGTGTTTCTTGCATGGTTGAGGTCAAGTGCAAGTTTCAAACTGGGCTTCAGTGTTGGTTCGGGTGTTCGTTACCACATCACTAGCTGCTATCGAAACCAAAAAATGTAACCCCACTTCGTGTTCGCATAAAGTCCGTTTTAATTTAATTCGCCCACGTGGCTAGGAATAATAATATGATTCATTTGCGTACGCCAGTCGTATCCATCTTCTACGGTTGATCGCACCTTAACTCTTGGGCGTTGCTGAGCACCAACTTCAGTGTCACTGGCCACGAAAAAACAACGGAGCTTTCCAATTCCGAGTTGTTGTTTTTTTGCAGATATCTCGGAAACCGCTGCAGATAGGATCCTAGTGTGAATTAGAAAGTTGTAGGGCGATGCCTAATTAGTGTAATAACGTTGCTTTCATATTTTTCAAAACCAACCAAATTAGCGAGATGGAGTTTTCTTTCACCGCGATGGACCATGCATACAATGTGCGGGCTGAATCTGCGTGACACCGTAGCTTTGTTGAACGAGAAAGCAAATCGATAGATCAAACTGACTGGAAATATGCAACGTGATATTGTCATAACAAAATTGTCAGGGAAGATGAAAATGAATTTTTTTCAGTTTTGTAGAGTTGCTCCGAAGATTTTTTAGTTTTAGGTTTCCCAAAGTGGCGTGTTGCCCTTAACTACATGTAGCTCGAAGATGCTCTCTAGCTCGTCTTCGGACCCAGTGCTCCAGAAAAGCGCTTTGGTTTCGCATTGCGCGTCGTGCCCTAGATTCTCATCTAGGTAGACCTAGGCCTATTTCTGATCAGACCCTGAAAGAAGACCCCGATGCGTATTGATTTTTAAAATGAACTCGTAACCATGGTAAGCGCTCGTGTAGGCCATTGTGAAAGCAGGTCGGAGAAGTCTTTGCCGCAATTAGGGATTCCCATTCAAAGAAAAGTTGGATAGGTTAGCGGATGAAAGCCTCCCTCGGAAGTTGCGGTTACAACTCTTGAGCCAATAATCTCGACAGTTTTTCACTTTAAAATATGAGGCGCTCATCGGTTTTTGTACGTGGTTGAATCCTGGATTCTCATGGCGGTTTCGTTACACGTGCTGCAGAGGGGCGATTTACGAACTTCTGGTCCTGGAGAGCCCAGTTGGTCGGAATTATGCTCGCTGAAATTTCGACCAGCTGCGTCCTCCAGCAGTTGGTTAATTCATCCACGGCCATGTATCTGCATGACATGTACGTGGCGCCATGACAACTTTCAACGTTACTTAATTCTAACGCAAAATTGATTGACTGAAAACGGCTTAATTTAATATATTGCATCTGCATCCGTGGCCCTCTCTAGTTGGGGTTACATCGCAACAAACGCTCTAATTTTAGAGCTGTTTTATTGTATGGCCACTTTGAAAGCCATTGTAGCATACAGAGATTTGTCAATTGGAACTTTTTCGATCGTACTAGGTTGCAGAGACCGAGCAATGATGATAACCGATTGACCCACATTTTATAAGCCGAGAGTCTCGAACATTTTAGGTATGCGAGTTGAGTATTATTGGAAAGTTGCTGGGTTTGTAGTCGTATTATCCAAATTCCTTTCCGCTACATTTGGTAGAATGATCGTTACGGAATTGGGTAATTGGCACGCTATGGGATATCGTGTCTAATCAAGTTGAAAAGATGGAATCTGCGCAGTGAAATCGTTGCTGGAATCGTTGTTAAACTTCTTGTTGCTAATTGTTACCCTAATTAGTTTGTTTATATTTACTCTTCTCCAGCATTCTGTTTATATTTAACTTTGTTTCTGGAAACTAAGCAACGAGTGTTTCTTCCAGTGTCAACGTAGCTTTTTGAACTTAAGTAAAACCTGTAAAAGTTACCACCTGTTTATGTTGACCACTTTTTAGAGTTTGGTTTTTTCTAGTGTGCATTTCCTTCATAACAATTATCTGAATAGTGACCACTGACCACCTGTCTATTGTGTGTTGTCTTTTTTGCAATTTTTACATTGCCGATGTACCTTAAAAAGTGACCAGATAACGGATGAGTCACGTTA